>VWZL01005968.1:0-116780 GCA_013396915.1 Stercorarius parasiticus | reverse complement strand
CTGGCGGCCGCTCGGGGCCCTTCGTTCCCCCCGCCCCCCCTCCACCTCTCACCGCCGGCCGTACCTACCGCCGGGCAGGGAGACCAGCCGGCCCAGGTCTGAGAACCCCTGGCGGTACCGGCTGCCGGGCGCCCGGCTCGCATCCTCCACGGGGCGGGAGGCGGCAGGGCCGCGGCCTTTGCGGGTTGCGTCGGGTGTCGTCCTTCGCCTCGTCGGTAAGCGGGAAGCTGCTTCTCCTCTCCCCCAGCCCCAGCGAAGGGCGGCTGCCGGCGCGGCAGAGCAGGTGAAGGGAGGCGAGCATCAGGCTGCGGGGCTGCTGGCTTGAAAGGAGGAAACGGAGGTGAGGCGATAGATCAAGATGGCAGAAACCCTAGACATTTTCTGGTATGTCCTTTTCCTGCCTCCCTTTCGCTTGGAGGCTTTAAGAAAGGTCAGGGTAATGCTATCGCCCTGCCGAGGGGTACGGTTTCAGGAAGCACTTGACTTCCTGTCAGAAGTTGCAAAAGCAGTAAACCAAAATGACAGCCGTGTTTTTACAATGCTTCCTAAATGGAGGAAGAGGGGGTCAGCAAGTCAGGTCTCTCCCATGCTAGAGAAACCCTGGACCCCCATGCAAAACCCTTAAGAACTCGACACTTTTATATTCCCTGCATTTGGCCTATTTAAGATGAGATTCAAGAGCTCTGTCACGCAATTTCCAATGCACTGTGGAATGCCCTAAAATTCTCTCCTTTTTCCCCTCATGAAAAGGTAGGTACTTTCATGAGTATTAAAATTACCGAAACTGGTCAGCCAGTGGGTCCAGGATCCGCAGGACAGTGGTTCAGTGTCTTTTCAACTGAATTAAAGAAAGGGGTGAGCATCCACCGCAGCATAGATTACTTTTCAGTAGGTAATTCACTAGTTTAGTACTCTCTCAATCTTAAATCTCTTAACTGCATGAAACACTTCAAAATATAAAATGGTCTTACTGATACATGGTTAGATCTCACACTGAAGTTTTTCCTGTAGTTCTGATATTCTCTGTTGTCTAATACGGGCTGAGATAATGCTACACAGTGTTGTTTTACTGAAACTTGTAGAAACAAATGTCTGTAAGATTTCTAAAATATCAGGTTTATTATTGCCTGTCAGCTTTATTTTTGCTCTTTTCTATATAGTCATTACGATACAGATTTTATCAGGTTTTACTTTGTCAGGCTTTACTTTTTCTGCAGTTGAACATTCAGTGCAGAGTAAAAATAAGAAAGGTATAAAAATAGGTTATCTTTTATATTATAAGGGGTATAAAGATATTATTTTCTTTGGTACTTAAATAATTTTCATAAGGAACGTATACTTGATTTGCTAGAGTTGTTTATGTTATATCTTTCTAATTCCCTCTTTACACTTAGTTTGTAGATTGTCTAGCTCAAGGTGCACAAGCACAAAAAAGTTCCCATGTGCAGGCTGCTCTGGAGTAACTTCCCCCAGGTAAGCTCCTCGCCTAGGGCCACTGTGAGGTCTTTCTCTTGCTTGTGTGACACCATTGAGTAAAGATCATGGATTTATTTCATCTCAGGGTTTCCGAGTTCTGCATTACGTGTTCAACAAGAGACTGGACCTGAAAAATGATTCTTTGAGACAGTGGAATAAGCTCTATGAGCAGATTTACTTATTAAAGGCAGGAAAACAAAGGAGCCGATTCAAAACTCTATGTCATAAACCAGATACCAGTCTAAGTTAAGTTCTAATGAAGTCAGAACGATGTATTAGAATGTCTAATTTCTGTCAGCTTCTGTATTGTACGCTGTATCTTATGTTCTGATACAATTACGATTTCTCCCCTGGACTTGAAGACATTTTAACCAAAATATTAAAATATGTTAAAATAATCTTAAAATAATGAATGTGTTTTCTGTTTGCTCTTAGTTTTGTAAATGCTAATCTTTCAGTCTAAATTTCGGCTCCATCCTCACAGACTAAATAACAGAAGCCTTGCAAATTTTCATCTCCTTTTCCTAACCTTTTCTGAAAAAAATAAAAAATTGCATATTATACTCCAAAAAAAGGTTACTTTTGCAGAAATCTTTATTAAAAATAGAATGATTACATGTTATGATAGCCTGCCATCGCAGTACAAAGAAGAAACTTCAAAAATAAACAGTTTTTATTACGAAGATGGTTCCCTTTTGTATCTTTTTGAAGTCAGATGTTTCCAGCATGCAAAATTTATTTTATGTGTAGACTTCTCAATACCTGGTTTGCTTTCAATTTAAGATGATACCTTGAATATGCAGAGATTTTGTGCTTTGCTGGTTATATAAGAAAAAAGTTACAAAAGATAATTATAACTACATTATTGTAATGGCAGTGACTGTGAACTTCTGTTTAGAAACTACCTGTGAAGAAAAAACATCTTCCCTACTATCCAAGACTGAAAATTCTCAAATGAGCAAGATGTTTTCTAAGAAGAAAGGTGCACCCAAAACTTAGCTCTTAGAATTTGTAATATACCATAAACAAATAAATAAATAAATAATCCTATCTTGAAATAAAGGCACTGCAGAAAAAGCACCATGGATTATAACAGGTGGAACATTTGTCTACAAATTACAGCACATGAGAAATGTAATGGTGAATAAGTGGCAGGCACAGGTTTAGCTGGGGAAGAGGGAAGAGTGAGGGGCCTGAACGTGTGAGAGTATTGCTTGCAGTAAGGTACAGCTATGGGATTACGGAGACTCCCACGCAGACAGGGTTGAGTCTCTCTCTCTTGTAGGGCAGCAGGGGCATCCTGCCATCCTTGGCCTGAAGGCTGTAGAACACTTAACCGAAACGCAGTACTGTACTGTTCACTGCTCAGCTTGTTGCTGGGGTTTTTTTCTCGTGTCCGTATCATCTTTATCCACCACTATCTTTTGTCTTTCCTCTTTCCTTTTTCTACACTTTCTTGACTGATCAATTTCTTTGTCAACTGTTTTAACAACCTGAATAAAAACGTATGATTTCTTTCTTAACTGCATGTATTAGGTTCCTAGTCTTATCCTTTTTTTTTTTTAATTACCCTGTTAATAGCCTGATGGACTATGTACTCAAAATTAAATTCTCAATAGTTTGTCATCGAGGCTCCATTTTGAGCACTTGTATTTTAAATGTGTGACACTTGCCTGTATCATATAATGCAAAGCAGCTTTAACAAGGCTCTTCATAGATGAACCTTAAAGAATTGAAGTGTTCCTGGTGTAAAAGGGGAGGTCCTCACATGGGTCTATAACTGACGTTAGAAAGGAAAGAGAAAATAAGATCATTTCACAGTGGATGGTGTTACCGATAGATTGTCACAGAAATCCATCTGGGACCAATCTTTCTCAGTGTATCCATGAGTGACCTAGAAGAAAGTGACTAAAGAGAAATGACAAAATAGTCTCACATTGCCAGGTATCATGAGGTAAAAACTAAAATGAAGCACAAGGAGTTGCAGAAGAATTTCAGAGTGAGTGACTGCTGAGTGACACACCAGCAGATGGGAGTTCAGTGTTGAAAACTATGCATGGGGAAACTATATGGGAAAAGAGTTTATCTTTACGTACTGGAGTTCCTACCAATCTAGGCTGTCAAGGATTTCAAATCACTCAGAAAATAAAGATATTATGAGTTATTAGGAAAGGAATAAAGAATAAGAGTGACAACATGGTTATACTTTACTATAAATCCATGCTGCTCCTATAGACTGTCTGTATCATTTCCAAAATGTTATTGTAGCATAGCAAAAAAGTACCAGAAAGGGAAGAAAGCCATGATTAAAGATTCAGAAAAAATTCTCTAGATGGAGAAATCAAATACATTATGACCCCTCAGCTTAGAAAAGAGACTTTTCCTGAGGGTAGTAGATTTCTGTAGCCTCATGAATGGCCTGGAGAAGATGACAAGGGAGTGCCTGTACTCTTTTTCTCATAACAAGAGCTATCAGACAGAAACTTTAAAATGGAGAACAGCAGGTAGCAACACAAATTAATAATGGAGCTCGCTGACATGAGATGTAGTGGGGGGGGCAAAGAAATGGTTTTTTTCCTTTAAAAAATAGATTCATGGAAGTGTTGTTTATACAACAGCAACATGTTAGAAATAACTTGCTCCTAGCTTCCCAATGTCAATCTGTAGTCTTTACTAAGACAAATTAAAAAGAGTATTAAGTTTTGATAAATTAAGAGTACTAGAAGAGAAAAAAATAACAGGACTCTGGAGAACCTACTAAGGCGTAATGAAAATCAAAGAGAGAAAGTCAGGCTTTAAGTTTCACAGTAGGTTACTCATAGCCAGCTGGGTCCCATCCCTTTTCATGTGGTTTTATGTTGACATCAGAAACAGAATTTCTCCGAATGAGAAGAAAAAAAGCTACCAGAATCTGCCCTTTTGACTTAGATGAGGGCAGGGTTAAACCCTCGTGTTATTGAATTGATATCATAATTATAGCTGAATTGGCACATTACCATTCAGCAGCTTTTTTTTTTAGAGTTTAAGTGATATTTATTTGCATGCTAAACGTTTATTTACCTACAGAAACAAAACTGTACATCTGTTTCTGAAATGGGTGGAAATGCTGTGTGTCTGACACTGAAGATTTTTATTTGGGTTTACTTTGCCCTTGGTTAAATGGGACGTGGCTGAAGGGATTTTGTTCAATGACAGAGGGTCAGTAGGGAACACCGCACTACACCTTGTAAGCTACAAGGCTGGGTAGATGGTCTGCTAGTGGGCTATGCAAAAGTGGAAGTTGCAGTTGGCTCGTATTTCACCCTTGTCATTAGTGGAATTGCAGAGTGGGATTTCCTCGGCCAGGAAGGATGGTTAATCATAACTGAAGGGAGCTCCACTGAGGAGTGTGTAGTTATAACAGAGGTTGAACTAAGACTGGTTTATTCATCTGTATTCCAAGATCTCTCCTATTGCCTTCACCAAAATATTTGTGGATATCGAAAGAAAAAATGCTAATCCTTTCCAATAAATAAGGCTAAGAGAGCCTTGGGGCATAGCACAGATTACCTGTTCTGAATTGTCCCTGCGCTGGTGCCTGGACCTCGGTTGCACTCAAAGGCTCTGCAGCCCTTCACCCTCCAGGGCTGGGCTGAAGGGCTGCTCTGAAACCCCGGCAAGAGCGAGGTGGGAAAGGGCTGTCTGAAGCTGTGAAGCCCTCAGCCCTGCCTCATCACTGCGGACTGGCGACCTGGACTGTCAGCAGACCCAGATGACTGCTCTCAGACCTGCTCTGATGCTCTTGCTTGGGTGCCATGAGTCTGCACCAGGTGGGTAGGAGCATGTCACCCTTGGCTCCCTGCTAACCCTGCTGCTCCCTGGCAGGGGGTACTAGAGCCTAGCGACAGAAATAAGCATGTCTGAACCCCACGGGCCCGAGGAGTCACCTTCTGCTGCAATAGCGTATGGAGGTAAACCAGCAATAAGTCTGAGCAGCCTTGACCCTCCTGGGAGACTGACTCAGTAACTGAGTCCCTGTATCAGGCTCCTCTTCATCCCTCCCCTGCAGCTGCGCAAGGTATAAGAGGCTTATTCCCCAGGCTGCCGCCCGTATCTTTCTTCTTGCACTTCATAAATGACTCACTCTCCTGCTACACTCTCCATCAAGAATTTTACAATCAAAATTTAAAATGGTCTGCCTAACTCTTTATGGCGTGAGACTACTTATTAGGTCCTGAACCAAAACTGCCATTCACATACAGGCATTTACACCCTTCAACAGTTCTTTGGAAACATTTTTTAGCACTAAATATATTTAATAAAAAGATTTCCTGCTCATCACCAGTTCCTTGGCTCATCCATGGAGGAATAAGTCCCTGCTTGAGCAGACCTCTCAGAAAGTAGAGCAGAAAGGGCTGGGCATTGTTCTGAAATGAGAACCCATAGTCAGGATGACTCAGTGTGCAGAAATGAACTGTAATTACATCTGTGGGTTTTCATCCACTGATTTAGCTATTTCATGTTTATGAAGTTCGCCCAGAAAGACTCTTTTTCTGTAAGGCTTTGTTAGGGATATTTACAACACCCATATTCTGACATTCTTCTACTATGCTGAATGAGAAACGCACATTTCCATGTTAATAACAGAAAACATCCTTGTGTTGTCCAGAACTGACGTTGTCCCTGCCTTTAATTGTGTTTACTCTACAAGATTAGTTTCTACTGTGCTTTCAAACTCTGTGGGGATCATACCCTGACAAAACATTGGGGTTTTCTGCGTTTCCATCAAAATTTGAAAATTTCGGTTTTCAGGTTTTGGTGGAAAGGGGGGGTCCCTTCTACGGAGGACTTGCTGGAGCGTTCCTTCCTCTCGACATGCCATGGGTAACCCTGCAGCCATGTGTGTATGTCAGCAGACATAAATACAGATTATGTAGCTTCAAAAGCACAGAGATTGCCTCCTACAGTGAGACTCGGCCGCACATTTAAGTTCTGGTTCAACAAGAAATCTTGTCAGAAAATTGTTTTGTTTATTACAGGAGCAAAGTTTGAAGTTCAGGCACACATTCTGCTTTAAGTCTTGTGCATGCTGAAGGGAAAAAAAATGGGCTATTAAATTATGTTCCCCGAAGAAAAACCCAGTATTTTGCAATGTTTGTATAAAACATGCTGTTCTATATATATTTCACTTCCTGCAGTGGTGTACTTCATAGAAAATGGCAGGTTTTTGAGATTCTTATTAATATTAGAAGATTCACTTTGTTGTAGTACTGAGAATCATAATGGATAAGCTGAGATGAGGCAGGAAATGGAAGAAACATCTCAAGTGTTGTATGCCCTTTATTAATAATGAGCAAAATATAAGTGCCTGAAAGTATTTTAGTATTCCAGACAGACAATTAAAATTAGATGGGGACCTAGAGCTCATTAAGAAACATGAGATTGATTATATCGCACTGTGCTTCTGCCCCCAAAGAGCATCATTTCATTAAACCTTGCTTTTTATAAACCTTTCTCTTACCCTCGCCACACAAGCCGAACGTAAGTAAACAGAAGAAAATATACCTTCGCTATCTTCTTCTCACATTTTGCATTTTATAATGGAGACATCAGTTCTGATCTCAGACTGATGTTTATGTACACAACAGACTAGCAAAATCTCCAGACTAAATGGATCCATTAAGGATGACCCTGTAATCGTGATGAGATGCTCTAACCTATAACTATGTCCCTAGACAGTCCATGTCATCACAGATTTAAAATGTTTGCTTGCAGGCTACAGTTGTCCTGGAAGAAAAAGTTGCACTATATCTCATTGATAAGTGATAAGTAGTGGTCTTACAATCAACTGCACTATTTCACTATTTTAATTCAAGAATTGACATATTTTACCCTTCATTAATCTCATGATATTGAGATCATGACATTGATCTTGTGTTGGCAGAATTATATTGTATTCGTCTGTTGAACACAAAAACACATGGATTCCTGCAAGTTTCAGCTGTCCGTCTAGGGTGTTGGTAACAAAGTTTGCCATGGGCTGAGTGTTTTAGGGTACAGCTTCATGTTGCACTTAATCCAATTTAACTGCGGTCTGCTGCCAAAGTGCTGATCCTGCTCTTCCTTTCTCCCAGCCCTGGCTCCTGTCCTTGCGTTAGCGATCACATGCCTGGGTGGTGATTTGCATCAGTTCACTGATCCCATGGGAAATGCGTGCACATCCTGCTGGATTAGTCCCCGGTGGCAGCGGTCTGGGGGTGTCACACAGCAGGGACACCATGTGTGTGGGAGGGAGGGAGGCCAGCGCATCCCATTCACTGGTAGCCCGCAGTTAGCTCAGATGAGGTAGAAGGTGAAACTCCATCCAGAATGTCCTGTATGCAGTAGGACGGTGACTCCAACTCCTTCATACCACAAAATCCACCTTCTCAGTTTGCAGGAGTGAATGCTCCTGCCCATGGTTTAAGCCCAGAACTGTGTATCCAAAGTGGTCAGTCTTCACAGAGCAGGTACAGAAGCAAACGGTGGAGGGATGACTTCCCTTCCACTAAACCTCTTTGCTAGGTAATCAGAGACCCTCAGTACTTAGAACACCAGCCGGCAGCCTTCCCAACCCCAGAATTTAACACCCGAAGAGCGCAAAGCCAGAAATCACAAACATCCCCAAAACTGCGAGTTTGTTATTTTGTGAGGGTTTCTATTAGGAAAAGAAATTACAGCTTGTAAGTTGTTTCCCAACATTTGAACCTACCATCATCCCCACTAAGTATGTGTGTGGGACAGTTATAGCCTGTAATAACTGTGCCCCCACAAGAATGCAGGTCCTGTGCATGTGCCCTCCCACCTTCCCTATCGTTCCCACCCCACAGGCTTCTAAAAGTAGTCACACAGTAAGTTCCTGTAGTGCTCGCGGTGCTCTGACACGCTTCAGTGATCTTCCACCTCCTCCTGCAGACCGCTTTTCATTCACAAAAATGTGCCGCAGCCTCCCACTTCCACCAGACCTCCGGCTAGATCCCAAAACCTCATGCTCCTCTGGCTTCTGCAGTTGCTGGCTCGGTTTTCCTCCCATCTTTTTCAGAGCAGGCTTCCTGGGGATTTTGGACTGAGCATATCTCTTCTTCCAGTTGAGATAATGGGTACCTGGTGCTTTACTTGCAAAGAAGTGCAGATTTTGCTGCTCCACATCAGCACTGGTGTTCTTCACTGCTCAGAAGTAAATTTACAGGGGGTGTTACAGGCTGTAGGCTCATATTAACACTGTGATGGAGTAGCAGAACTGCACAAACCTCCAGTCACACTGTCTCCTGATAGCAGACAGATTTACCTTATCACCATAGCTGCTTGTAGAACTGGTGAGAGGGAACTGCAGGAGACCACAAATCTACATTTATTTGCTGATGAGGTTTAAGTGAGAAATACACAGATTAGTCCCCAAACCTGCTACCAAGAATTATCTGTATTGACTCTGTATCTTCTGATGCTGTGATTGTCTTATGCTTTTATGCTCAGTTCTGCTCATTCTGCTTCGTGCACCTAGAATATATCCTGCCCCGAACTGTACTTTCCTCACAAACTCCCTTGGTGCAAATCTTGGCCTTCCCATCCCTCCTTCTGAGAAGCTCTCCAGTGCCAACATGGCGCCCACCCATATCAGATATGGAAAAGCTGCTGTAGTTAGATGCACTGAGGGGCTAAGGCAAAGCATACTGATATCAGTGGAAAAATTCTCATCAGCTTCACTGGATTTTTGATTTCTGCTGTTTCTAGGTAGTACATAGGCTCCTCAGCCCATGGCACATCTTCCTCATCTTCCTCTCTCGTTTGTATAGAGGCTGATACTGTAGCCATTGACTTATTTCCATAAGCAATTTTCTCAAAGAGCAAGCTTGGCTTGTATTATAATGCAGCTCTATGTTGGCATTTCTTTGTTTTTATGGAAGTAAAATAAAAATTTCTAACCTGGTCCTTATTAGAGCTCAAGGTTTTACCATGTGTTTTTGTGTAATTCTTCCAGCAGAAACACAAGAGCATGTATCTGTGATTTTTATGTAGGTAAAGTGTTTGTATTTAATGATTTGTGTGTGTAACCAACTTCTGTAGAGATCGTTTTTAAAGCACTTCAGTACACCTTTAAAATTAAATTCCAGGCTTCCAAGAATTCCATGTGAGAATGAGGGCACAGTCGTTAGGGGTTTTCACTGATGAAACACTGCCCCTCCCGGTGACCATCTTCTTCTTCAGCACTGGCATCCTTTCATACTAACTTAATCTGAGCTGGACACCACACCTTTCCCCTACAGCGATCCTGAGCTGAAGTTTCCTCTGCATTCCATAGGGCAGGAACAGTGGAGGATGCAGCAGGGAGGAGCAGCTCTGAGGAGAGGTGTCAGGGCGCAGCATTCCTTGCACACAGGTCCTTGGCGCCAACCTGAAGATCTGGTTAGAAGTGCCTCAGGAGTTGCCATCCAGTGACTCTCCTAATTCCTCCCATCCCGAAAGTTTGACACCCGGCGTCCCAAAGTCTCCCCATCAGCCCTTCCCAAACTATTTCAGCATGCAGTGCCAGGGCGATCCAAATCTCTCCTCCTAGCAGTCCTGCCTCCCAAAGCTCTCCCATCCAAGTCACAACTCACTGCAAATCCCTTCTGCTTTGAAGACCTCCTCAAGACCAGTTGCCTGAGGGCCTATCCAGACCCTGCTCACAATCCTCTCAGCCCTTGCAGCAGCAGCATCCACAGCCCCACAGGCCATGGAGGTTCCTTGTTGCCCTCCCAAGGACTATAAGAGCCCTATACCCAAAGCTCTTTCCTAGCATGTCCAAGTTTGACCCTAAAGGTTGCAGGATAGCTCAAAAACCTGTTTCTGTATATGCTTGAGAAGACATCAGTGTGAAAAGAGCAGTGTTTAGGAGAGGTCTAAAACTGAATGGCATTCAGGAATGAGATGCTCTTCCAGCAAACTCCCTTGATGGACTGTATCTAGCTGGCATGGCCTCACCAAGTACCATCTCAGAGAGCTGGGGCCCCTACCAAATGCGGTGATTGTGTCTTTCTTTTTAAAGACAGAGGCTGGGCTGAGTGGTTGTACAACAGATTAACAGCTTGGGAAGTCACCCAGGAGGAAGGAATCTGAAATCAGTGCATCCTTAGTCTGTCAGGACCAAGTGTAGATTCAGCCCAAATTCTGTATCCACTTAAAAATAATCTTTTGCTGGAGTGTCTATACATCGCTGTATTTAACATGGTGGTGTTTTCTCTGGGGATGAGAAAACTGGCTCCATAGGAGCCAATTTTGCTTTGACTGACTGACATTTTGCTCAGTTACAAAAACTCCCCCAAACCTGCTTGTGACTTTGCTTCTTAGGGCAGGGTTCCATGCCCTGGGTTTAAGCCCTGCAGTTAAATGGGATTAAGCGCAACATGAAGCTGTACCAAGTGATTTTATCGTCTTTTAGAACAAGCGCATTGGGTGCTGCAGCACGGTCTGCTTTATTCTTGTTTTTTACTATTCTTCAACATCAAAGATTCTTTTTATAATACCACGTAGGATTTGGGCAGTTTTAACAAGTTTTTAAAAGTTTGAAAGAGAGATGACTTCCACCAGCACTGCCAGGAACCAACCATCTCTTGCTTAAGTCCATCTGGATGTTTTGATTTCCCGAAACATAAAGCAGCCCTGCGGTCTTCAAAAGCCATACTGATCTACGCACGAGGTATTTTTTTCATAGGATAACACGAAGCCTGTGATAACTGCGAGTGAAAAAAATCACGAAGGCAAGGATGCGAGAGGGTTTTCTGGGAGCACCCCCCCCGCTTCTCCCCCTCCCGCCTTCTCCCTCCTCCGCAGTGTATTTTTCTGCCACCTGGTGGTGGGAAATCACCCGTCGCTCCCCCGACCCGGCGGGGTGGGGGGGGCGGAATTTACTGGGGATCTCGGGCTGACCCTTAGGGAAGCCTTGCCTGAGCAAGGAGCCTGGGATTGCCAAAAAAAAAAACAGGTTAAAGAAAGGTAGGAGAGCGTCGTATATTTTATCCCTATTGGCATCACCTAGAATCTGTAATCACAGACTCTCACTTCGTTGCAAAAAAGCCTGATCTGGGCAAAGCAAATAAATCCCGCCTGTTCTGCAAGCTGCCTCAAGGCAGGTCGGAGATGGCTCAGGGCTTCTCTGATTCCTCCTGGTTCTGCCAGGCTCCCTGAGCTGGAAATAGGTGACACAGAGCGCACCTGGGGTCTGCCTCCTGCAGCTGGCGTGGCAACAAGTTAGGAGAGGGAGCAAGTTCATCAGCCCTGTGGTAGGTGGTGGGCAATAGAGTCACTGGGCGCTGGGGCAGCCATCTGCCCTGAAGCTGATGCAGTGGAGAAGTGATGAATCACACTTGCAATGAATGCATGAAATAAAGAGCCCAAACCAAAAAAACAAACAACCAAGCAAACAAAAACCCCAGCCTGGGTATCCATAGCTCAGTCAGGAACCTGACGGGGAATGACGGCAGCCTTGTCCCAAACAGGAGGAGGAGATGGANCCACCCCCATTTGGGATCAGATTTCAGTAAAAATGTATTCAATAGCATTAATTCAGTTAGGTGGTTTCAGAACCAATCTCAGGCACTCTGTTGAAGTAAAGTACCAGCCTGAAGGAGCTGCACCAATTGAATTAACCTTTACTCAAAACATTTTTAAGATAAGACCTTTAGGAAATAGGATTCCCATCTAAGNGCGAGAGGGTTTTCTGGGAGCACCCCCCCCGCTTCTCCCCCTCCCGCCTTCTCCCTCCTCCGCAGTGTATTTTTCTGCCACCTGGTGGTGGGAAATCACCCGTCGCTCCCCCGGCCCGGGGGGGTGGGGGGGGCGGAATTTACTGGGGATCTCGGGCTGACCCTTAGGGAAGCCTTGCCTGAGCAAGGAGCCTGGGATTGCCAAAAAAAAAAACAGGTTAAAGAAAGGTAGGAGAGCGTCGTATATTTTATCCCTATTGGCATCACCTAGAATCTGTAATCACAGACTCTCACTTCGTTGCAAAAAAGCCTGATCTGGGCAAAGCAAATAAATCCCGCCTGTTCTGCAAGCTGCCTCAAGGCAGGTCGGAGATGGCTCAGGGCTTCTCTGATTCCTCCTGGTTCTGCCAGGCTCCCTGAGCTGGAAATAGGTGACACAGAGCGCACCTGGGGTCTGCCTCCTGCAGCTGGCGTGGCAACAAGTTAGGAGAGGGAGCAAGTTCATCAGCCCTGTGGTAGGTGGTGGGCAATAGAGTCACTGGGCGCTGGGGCAGCCATCTGCCCTGAAGCTGATGCAGTGGAGAAGTGATGAATCACACTTGCAATGAATGCATGAAATAAAGAGCCCAAACCAAAAAAACAAACAACCAAGCAAACAAAAACCCCAGCCTGGGTATCCATAGCTCAGTCAGGAACCTGACGGGGAATGACGGCAGCCTTGTCCCAAACAGGAGGAGGAGATGGATTGCGACAGTAACTTCTTGCCCTGCTGCAGCAGCGAATAGCAGGACCATTAGCCTCATATTCCTGCTCCCTGCAGAGCAGCAGAAGGCCAGGGTGCAGATGTAGAGGACCTGGAGGTCCTCTCCCCCCCACCCTCATTTCCATGTTCAGTTTCTCAAGTGCAATCCCCCTGTCCCCATGCCACCCCAGGTTCAGCACTCAGCCAGGCTCCGCCAGCATGGAACATCCACAGCTCTACCTTTAGTAAACTCACGCAGCTNTTTTTAAGATAAGACCTTTAGGAAATAGGATTCCCATCTAAGTAGAAGACATTTCCAATTTTTACTACCAAGGATGCATGGCATGGCTTCAGGAGCACCGATGTTATTTCTTTTTAAAGTTTATCAGGCTTGAATAAAGTATTTCCCTCCTAGCTGTAGGGACTAGATGTTCAGTTTGGAGTAAGAAAGCCCTGTACGGGCTATGTTGGAAAGGAGCTCCGACAGGGATATACATTGCAGTCGGCTGAATCTCGCAGGAGGAGGACAAACACAATTTTGCCTAGGCAGACAGCTGCGATTTCATCTTAATCTCATGAGGGTTTTATTCGCCACCAACACCAGGTCGAATGGGGGGTTACAACAGCAGCTAGAGAGCGAGTGCCGCTAAAGTGCCTCACTGTATTTCATGTCTAGGTCTTGCATCATTTTTATGCATTTTTTATTTAGCTATGCAGATTCCACAGCTTCAATTTTTATTTCCCCTTAACCACAAAATACAGCAAGGGTGTTATTGAGGCAGAGCCACTTTCACCACAGTCTCCTTATGAGTGTTTCCGAAGGTCTTGCAGCCATTTTGGCACTGCAGGGAAAGCCAGCTTTTTCTTCCCGGTACGTGTGCTGGCAAAGGCAAGCCTATCTGATTCCCTTCTGCAATAATTAGGATTCCTTTAGGATGCAGTCAGTGACAACTGTAATACCAAGTCATCAAATCAGTGTTTTGTATGTCAGTATGAAGGACATAATAACACGTAGTTTCTACGAACTGTCCCGTTGCCAAAAGGCTTTGGGCTCTGCAGCTCATTGAAAATGACCCTTTACAAAAGCACAAGTGGCTTGGCTATGTCCAGCCCAGCTGCTACCCAGGAAAGCAGTCATGGAGGCCACAAAAGGATGAACCGTGCCTGCTGTGGCATGGGCTTCACCCGTGAGGGTGCACTGCCCACACCCCACCTTCTGTCCAAGCTTACTCAGGCCCTGCTGCAGAAGACCTTCTTCCAGCTCCTCACTGAGCTCTCTGGTTACAAAACACATACCCCAGCCCGTCCTGTCCAAAAAGGTGACAAACGCATTCCCACACCCTGCCCATTTTTTCCCCACCTTCACCCTCCCATAAAGCCATTGCACCAGGATGCTGCAGAGAGCTTCCAAGTGATGGGGCAGGTGCCAGCAGCGGGTGGCCACTGATCTTCACGTAAGTCTCTTAAAATGTACCTGTGATTTGAACCGATTCAAGTAAACACGTAGCTACGGTCTAAAAAACACAGGTCCTGTTTTGCTCATCTTCCTCACCTCTCTCTCCCCCATATGCAGGCAGATCAGCTGTTAAACTCCCTGGGGACACGGATTTGTCCTCCATCTCTGGGCATTAGGTATTTTATGCAGAGCTTTAACTCAGATTAGGAATGAGCATGGGAAAGTGATAATATTTAACAGCAACAACGGAGAGTCTATTGAATTGCGGGTGCTCGTGTTACCTTTGTATTACGCTAAACTCCACAAAATCCTCTCCTGCAGTGGTGTCTCTAGGAGGAACAGCAGTGATTGAATTAGGCTGGAAATGGGGCATCCTTGATTGTCCTGAACCACCACCTGGTGGAAGAGGATGATCTCAGAGGTTGTTACTTCCCCTTTGAAAAATTTGTCTCTTTCACTCTTTAAGGCATGGCCCAGTTATTTTATTACAAATATTTTAACCTCTGCAAGATGGGTAATGATATGCTGAAGCACTGTGTCAAGGTATGAATGAAAAATGTAAAAGTAACTTGTAGGTAACAGTATGTATAAGTAGCTTGTGCTTGCTTCCAGGAATTTAAAAAACCCAACAACTTTGTATAGACATTTGCCTAAAACTATAGAGACGTCTTTGAAAGGATTGTGCTGCTTGTAGGCCCGTTTTCAACAACAGCAAAGGGCAGGGACTGGAGTCATGCAGTTCAGAGAATCTGATTTTGAACAGTTTTAAGTCAAGTGTCATTAGGTTGAGCTAACGAGCAGTAGGAAAAACATAGAAGCTGCACAGTATATTTGTGATATTAGTAAGGATATGGGCATACACATTCCTGTATCTACCTGGCCAGACACGAGTGCAGATTTGATTGCTAGAACAGGCTTTCATAATTCACCACTCTAGCATTTTTTAAAGGTTTTTGCTTGTTTGTTTTAAATAAGAACCGAAGTTAGAATGATCAGCTGTTAATTCAACTGATTTCAGGGTATCTTCTCTGTAACAGAAAAAGACATGCAAAAGATCCTTTCGGTAGTCTAGACAGCAGCATCCAAAACTAAACACTCAGATTTAGAGGTTAGCCTTACATCTTTAATCCTCAAAACCAAGGGATTGAAAATACTTTATTCCAACTCGAAGACCAATTCCCTGCAAGCAGCTTCTAGACACAGTCACAGCAATGCTGCTGAGAGACACCCAGATGTATATACAAGGTTCCCTGATTTTTTTCACGTCAAATTTTGGATGAGAAGCCACATTTTAACTTTAATTACATCAAGCCCTGTTCAAAATGAGATAAAATCTCATCACATATGACTGTCTCTCTACTTTACCGAGCTGAAGAGAGAGAGGAGCTAGTTTTCTCCTTTTCAGAAAGCTTTCCCGTCTAATTTTACAGCATTAATGGCTTTCTACCCATAGAACACATCCATCCATGTGGTAGACAAGTGAGCAGGATTGCTAGAGTGCTAACTTCCAACAGCTAACGATACAAAAAAAATAGACACATGACCTGTATATCAAAGGAAAAAACAAAATGTTAAAATGCCACATAAACATTTCACCTGGTATAGGCAAAACAGTAGATAGAATATGCTGTCCTGGAGGGATACTGTTAAGAGACAATTTCTTTTGCTTAACTTGCATGGCAAAGGAAAGGCTGGCTAATGTACCACAAGTAAAGCTGGTGCAAAGCCCGCCTTGCCTCCTCAGAGGATGGCAGGGAGACAGCTCCTCCTGAGAGCTGGCCCAGGAGACCCTCAGTCCTGTGGGCTGGAGGGACATCCAGCATCTTGAATCCATAGGAAAGGCTCTCCCTGGATGACCTTAGAGACTGATAGGTGTTACCGCCTAAAGGGTACAGGACTAACTGGGAAGCAGGGGAAGAGCACACTGGACTTGCCTTATCAAACTCCATTTCCACCTCTTTTCATGGAGGTCTAAGTGCCAGCAACTGGAGTGGGAAACATGGGTCACAGGGGCCCATACGTCTGCAGCGCCAGCAACATGCACATTGCTTGAATACGTATGGCTGTGGGATCACTTGCACATATCAAGTTGGATCAGCTGTAAAATAGGATAAGAGTATTGGGAGCCAGGTATCAAAGCAGCTATAAATCTGGCCAGGCTACTGGAGGGGCCAGGGAGGCCAATCCAGCTGCTAGAGAAAGTGTATGGGGTGGATCATAGAATCATAGGGTTGAAAGGGACCTCTGGAGATCATCTAGTCCAACCCCCCTGCCAGAGCAGGGTCACCTTAGAGTAGGTTGCACAGGAACGCGTCCAGGCGGGTCTTGAATGTCTCCAGAGACGGAGACTCCACCACCTCTCTGGGCAGCCTGTTCCAGTGCTCTGCCACCCTCAAAGTCAAGAAGTTCCTCCTCATGTTTAGGTGGAACTTCCTATGCTCAAGTTTGTGCCCATTACCTCTTGTCCTGTCACTGGGCACCACTGAAAAGAGCCTGGCCCCATCCTCCTGACACCCACCCTTTAAGTATTTATAAGTGTTGATAAGGTCCCTCCTCAGCTGTCTTTTTTCCAGACTGAAGAGACCCAAATCCCTCAGCCTTTCTTCCTAAGAGAGGTGCTCCAGTCCCCTAATCGTCTTTGTAGCCCTTTGCTGCACCCTCTCCAGCAGTTCCCTGTCCTTCTTGAACCGGGGAGCCCAGAACTGGACACACTACTCCAGGTGCGGCCTCACCAAGGCAGAGTAGAGGGGGAGGATGACCTCCCTCGACCTGCTTGCCACACTCTTCTTGATGCACCCCAGGATGCCATTGGCCTTCTTGGCCACGAGGGCACAAGGATCCAAATACAGGAATTCCCAAAACAATATGCAGACCACTAGCACTCCATGACATGGTCCACAGGGCTCCAGAATCCTGTTAACCAGCAAAATTTAGTCTTCCCTGCTATAAATCTGGTGTGTGCTACAGGTATATTAAAATAGAGAAGACTGATGCTGGTCCATTAGCTTCAAGTGATGGAGCACATATGAAGAAGCATCAGTGAGGTGGTGTCAAGTTTTGTTAATGTGCAACTGTAAGTCATACTCTTACATCACTTCCATTGTTTTGAAATAACACAAGTTTTATTGCTGTTGCTTATTCCAAATGTCATTTGCCATTGTCTGTTTACCTGAGTGGACACACCTCATTAATACATTTAATTAAAAACACAACAGGGGTTAAATGGGTAGTTAACAGGCACATAAAGCATTATGTTACAGTGCATGTCCAAGTTACTGCCATGTGGAGCACAGACAGCATTTTAGTCTCAGCAATGCCAGAGCTTTGCTCCCATTATCCATATGGAAGTACAAAAGAATTTAAGGCACATGTGGCCTGCTGCTTTCAAGTAACAATGAGGCTAGAGGGGTCATGCAGACAGCTTGGCTTCGATTACTGTTTCTTGGCAATACTTGCTTCTTTCATGATATAAAATTGAAATGTAGTATAAAAAAATACATCTTTTCAGAGGGTCTAATAGTGCTGAGTGCAATTTCAATATTTTAATGCTATATTATTTAAGCTTGAGGTACATTAAGAGTGCAAATTCTGCTGGAGTTTCTTCAGGATACTATGTTCAGTACAAGAGAGACTAATCTTTTGCTCTTGCTTGCCAAGAGAAGCCGCATTTCAAGTTAGAACAGTTTTTCTTAACCTCTCCCATTGAACACATTATCCAGAGGTGTTACCGGTACCCTGATTCCTCTTACTGCAGGGATAGTTAACGGGATGCCATAATTTACAAACACTTCTTGAATATAACTTTTACATTTGAGAGTCAGCTTCAGCTTTCTTGTCATAGAGGTCTGGATCTTTTTTGACTTGGTTCTTTTCTTCCTCATCAAATTGTGCTTCAATCTCATTTGGATCGACATAGGTGTAAAAATAAGCCATGACAGCAAAAATGATGCAAACTGCCAACAGCAAGGCAGCAAACAGCACATACTCTGCCCACTGTAAAAATAAAATAAAAAAAAGAAGTATAATTTATCCATCAGTATTCATTCCTCAAAAGAATGACACCTTTTTACTGTTTGCAAGAAACGAAGTTAATTCGGAATGTGAAACTGAGCACATATAACAAGTGCCATATGACTTAAATGACATATATAATACGTATTTAAAGTGACTCAGAATTGAGGCCCTTTCAGTAGTTGTGTCTTCAATGAAGAGACAGAAGTTTTATGAATGCTGGAAAGTTCTACAGTATCATCTTCCTGGACTCGTGGGAATGAAATAATAGCCTGAAAAGGAAACTCAGCCCCTCCTTTTGGCCAGGTAATGTAATTTCTGCTTCCATGTAGGTCAGCAGAAAAGTTTCTACTGACCACAGGGCTGAGCAGAGCGCAAGACCAGGAACTTCGGTTTCAAAGTGCTGTCTCCACCTGAAAAGCCTCAACAGCTCTGAGTCACGCTCTTTCTGGTTAATTTAGCTGAAACCAGGACTGTCAGACTCGTTTCAAAGACAGGCTCTTGCCTCTCTCAGAGATCCCTTTTGATTCATTAGGGAGCGCCACATGTAGTCTGAGAGAGTCTTGACCAAGTGCTCCTCACCAGGAGGACCACAGCTTTCATGCCCCAAGGAGTAATGTTGGAAACCAATGTAGCCATAAGACGGGACGTGGCAAGGCTGAGGTATGCAGGTGAAGGTTCATTAGCAGTGAACAAAGTTTTGGTAGGTTTTAATCCCATCAGTCTAGAATTTCAGCCCAGAAATTCACAAAATTTCCACACCATGAGAAGCAATTTATGGTAAAGATACTAGAAACTGCTGCTGGCAAGAAAAGGAGCCTGACAGAGCAAGAGTTAGGAATGGCAAACAACAGATAAGAGGTAGAAGCCTTTGTTGAAGTAGTATTTGTTAGAGTTGTTTAAAGTTTAATTTGTGTATGTACATGTGTACACACATTAGGGAAGTTCTAGGGAAAAAGGACCAACAGAAACTTTAGAAGTGGCTCCAGAAGGCAAGTTACCACCCTGTTGTCACGGCCTACAACACTACCTTTAATTCACATAGTTTATAAAGATTCCTAACTCTGTTACTTTCATACTGTAATGAGATTCAGTCACGCACCAGTTCTACAACTGACTGGTACACATCTTGTAACTAACACTAACCACCCACATTCCAATTACCAATGCAAATCCACCATAACGTTGATGTTCAAAAGTTGTGGTTGAGGATTACCGGCCATGACTCCCCCCTGTATTAGAGCTGCTTTCTCACAGCGCAGTAGAAAAACACACCAATTGCTTGTGTGCTTACCTGCTCACTGAGTTTGGATGCTCCAGCCACGATAAGGACAATGATGTTGCCAACAGCCACCGTTAGCAGCCACCCTGCCTGCAGTACTGCCTTCATATTAGATGGGGCCTATAGAAGTAAAAGCACTTAAGTTTTAGTCAAAAACTTCTATCACTTATTTTCTGATGTTTACTGCATTCTTTACATTATAAACAACACTGTTTTAGTGGGGGGGCTTTCTTGGTTTGTTTTGTTGTGGTGTTTTGTTTTCTTTTTTTTTTTTTTAATTAAAAATTGCTAGAGAACTAAACAGGCCCAGGAAAGGCTTTGAGGAGCAAGAGATTACTAGTACTGATTATAACACCTTTTACTTTGTACACACTGAGTAACTAACAGGCACATCTTACATCTGACTCAGCCGCGATGGTACAGATTAAATGAAAAAAAAAAAAAAAGAAGTGCATCATAGTCTAGCAAGCCACGTCTTACAATTTTCCTGTCACTGCAGTTTATAGACTCGGAATTAAGGGAAGAAATACACAAAGCTAATAATACAAACTGGAGTTGGAAGACAAAGGAGTTAAGAGTGCATAATTAAACCGCTGCTAAAAACTGTATGGAGGAAAATAGCGTAGAGATAAGGTGTCGGTACTTATCCATTTTATACTTGAGGGCTCTCTAGTTTGGTTTTACAGCAGCAGTACAGTTCCACTTGTGTTCAATGTAAAGTCACGTGTGAGAAGGAGATTTAAGAACTAGTGGTCAAATCTTCAAAATTATATAATTCAGCATAGCTTCATGGAAAACACCAAGTGCTAATGAAACAAGGCCAACTTGCACCAGTCTATAGTCCTACTAGGGGGCTCTGAAGGACACCTTTGTTCAAACAAGGCAGCAATACAGAGCCACCACTTAAAAATAATAAAATCATGGATCTTCATTGGTACCAGGGTAAGGACTCCACTCAGGGGTCTCAACACAAGGAGAGCTCTGAAGGGCAAAACCTACCTGTGAGTATGAAAACTCCAGCCCAGTGACGGAGAAGACTACTTCTGCACATGTAAGAATAAAATACTGAGGGATCTGCCAGGCCATGTGGACTGTGTTGGGTGAGATATCTTCAGAATATGCTACTGTAAGATTGCCTCCGGAACACTGGAAGTTAAAATAGCACATCAGGAACAGTGATAAAGAGCTTATACACTGAAGAAACTCTAAGGAGCTCTGTATCAGCTCTATAATCAGATAAACACACAAAGTTCTGGGTAAGTAAGAAGTGTTGTATACGAAGCACTGCGTATCTAGTTATAAAGCAGTAGTTACTTTACAACTAACTTCATGCAGATCCTTAGTGTCTAATAGGGCTAAAGATTTAAGGCCATTAGTGATTAACATGAATTCTTGCATTAAATCATTTATCATACCCACCATTATTTTTATAGTTAACAATGGTTTTATGTTCATTTTAACATAAGAATTCTATCCTATGTACAACTAAGGGCAAGAGGAATAATTCTACAAGGTTTGGGTTTTTTTTATTTAAAGAAAACGTGTCCAGAGAAGAGTCACGAGGATGATCAGAGGGCTGGAGCACCTCTCCTATGAGGACAGACTGAGAGAGTTGGGGTTGTTCAGTCTGGAGAAAAGAAGGCTCCGAGGACACCTTATAGTGGCCTACCAATATCTGAAGGGGGCCTACAAGAAAGCTGGGGAGGGACTTTTTAGGATGTCGGGTAATGGCAGGACTAGAGGGAATGGATTAAAACTAGAGATGGGACGATTCAGACTGGACGTTAGGAAGAAGTTCTTCACCAGGAGGGTGGTGAGGCACTGGAATAGGTTGCCCAGAGAGGTGGTGGAAGCCCCATCCCTGGAAGTGTTCAAGGCCAGGCTGGATGGGGCTCTGAGCAACCTGATCTAGTGGGAGGTGTCCCTGCCCATGGCAGGGGGGTTGGAACTAGATGATCTTTAAGGTCCCTTCCAACCTGAATCATTCTATGATTCCATGATTCTATGAAAATATTGACATGAAAAGTAATTCTGCCTTATCTATTCAACAGCACTGGCAACTCACCTCATCAATTATAATTGTATAGGCACTACCAAATCCAAATGATTTTGAAGTACTTGAACAAGTCATTGAATTTCTAACAACTGTAATGTCATCTTGTCTGAAAAATGAAAAACACAGTTCAGACCACAGGTATAGACAATTGTGTGTATTATATAAAAGACAAGTATGCCTTTAAGTGGTTAGATTTAGGTAAAGGAAAAGTGCTTACCTTCCTCCTGGGAAGAGTTCATAATTACTGCCAGAAAGAGATGCCAGATTACCAAAAGAAGTTTCACCCATGGTGACGTTGATAGGATCGGGCAAATTGTTTATAAACCTTTAAAATGCAAGAGTGGTGAAATACTAAACAAAATATGCGTATGTCAAAAAAATACAGGTTTTAATTATATACTGGCAGCACAGCAAACATCAAGTCTTCCCCTTTCATTTTTGTCAGTTATCATTTTTGAAAGAACGCTAAATCTCTTAAAGTGTGGTTAATGCAAAAAGCAAGTTAGATCCACAGCAGTCCACTGCCCGCTTAGGAGAACGTCAAAAGCAAGCCTTTACCACAGCCAGTGACAAATACATCCGCAAACGAAAGATGCAGAAGAAAACCAGAAGTTGTAGGATACTTCTTACCCAAGATTAAAAAGGAGGTATAGACATGTAATCTGTGCTGGTTGTCTACAAAAAAAAGTCTAGACAGTGGAGTGAAACATGCACTTCCAATTTCAGTTAAATTATACCTAAAGTAGATATGGAAGGTAGCTTAGATGAATTGTGCCCCAGAAGTTCCTATGCCTCCTAAACACTGAGCGAGGTGTTCAGCAAGCAGAGATTTCCTACAGTATATGTTAAGAAGAAGAGTCCACCCAAGAAGCAGATGGAAGAGGCAGTCACACTACTGCCAAAATTTAGGAATAAAACAAATTCTACCTGATGAGATTATTTCCTTCTTCTGGTTTTGATGTGACATTGTCAAGCAGCTGGTGGTGGAAGAGAACATTGTCAAGATACTTTGTTGGTATGAGTGAACAGCTTAAATGTGCAGTATTACATAGCAGTAAGAATTAGCAGAGGCTTCAGAGCAAGACTCCAGACCTTTCTCCTTTTAGGATCCTTCTAGGACATGTGTCTACTAGAAAATGCTGTATGACCACACATTTAAATCTTGGTGAAAGGGTAATTGTCAAGTTAAATACTAAGTTCGTAATTTTCCTTTTTTCTTTTTTTAAACAACGTCCTGCCCTGCCCTCTACAAATCACCAGTCTCACTGGTACAGCAGAGAGGGGGAGAGACAGAAAACAAGACAAAGGGAAAAGCTACCCAGAGCCTGTCCTCACAGCTTCACGCGCTCCACATAGAGAGCTGCTGAGACAACGTATATCTTGGGAATTAAGCAGACTTACCCAATTAACAGCAATGTTGTCAGTCTCGTTATTTTTAACTGCAAGAGTGTGGCGTTTTCCCCCTGGCAACTTGGTATTGTAAAGTTCAGTTTTAGTTCCAGAAGTTATGCTTAATGATTGCAACTGAGAAGTCTCAAATGTCATGTAGCCCGTCTACAAAGACAAAAAATTGCTATGAATTTCCATGCAACTGCATATTTGTCTACACCTTTGGGGGAGTGTTATAGGCTCCAGGGGGTCAGAGGTTTACAGGTGTGTTACTTCAGATGTGCCAAAGATCATTTTTGTTAGGTTTTCTGCATCAAGCACTAATTTCCTTTTTTTACACAAGCTGTAAAGTAACATGAGCTTCCCACAAGCATTATGGAGTAGCTGTTATGTTTTCCTATGTATTTCTTGCTCCAGATAAATCGGGCTTACCACCACCAAGTAAAATTCTGTTTAGCTACAGAAGCAGCACTATCATAAATTAAGATGCAGCATTTTCCAAATCGCAACATCTCCTAAGAGATGCAAATGCAAGATGCATTTTTATGGTTTCAGCATAACAGGAGTGACTACTACCAGAACATGTTTTAAATATTCCAAATACATTTAATCAGCATAAAATACTTAAAACATTAATAAACATGTTAATGTAGTACTAAAATAACCCATTCGTTTTCTAGGATTATAAAAAGCATTTTATAATCGAAACAGTCTGGATTATAAAATGTCTGTAGTAGGGAGTAGTAGGGATTTTACACCCTTCATTATCAGGTACGCACCATGGTTATATCAATTCCACATCAGCATAAGATTTGAGTGCCCTTATCTTCTCCTCACAGCTCAGTTTCCACGCGAGGCAAATTTGGAGGAGGATAGAATAGGATTTCTCCTCTTATATGGAAACAGGACTGCAGGCTATCAGAGAACACACTTCCAGGCATCCATTATTAAAGGTGTCCATCAACTCCACCACATTTTGCTGTCAATAGGGCTGTCAAGGTTGTGCTGTAATAGAACCTGGAAGTGTTCTTTGACAGCAAAATCTGAAGCTTAACATCTGTGACATAGCCACAGAAAAAGCTCCCTGTTCAAGTAAGTGATCACTCGCAGTAAAAGCGGTGACTTACTAGAGCTGAATAGACCTTTATTGAAGGAAGGGGTGTTCTTGCTGTTAAGAAATGGCACCTTTTTTGGCAGGACTGGAATTTTCAATTAGTTCAAAGTCACTATGAAGTTTCTTGAAAAAAAAAACTCTTGACAAAACAAACTAGTACTACTACTACAAACTTAGTACTACTTAGAATATTGAAATAGTTGCCATTTCTTCATTCACCATGTTATCAGTAACAATTCATTCCACAATACAAAAAAAAAAAATCTTTAAAATGAATAGAAAAAAAGAACTAGAAAAGAATCAATTTTGAACCATTAGTTAAGAACTACTTTGACTTATTCCATTAGGTTTTTTTTGTTTAAACTTGCTATTCTCTGTGTCCCCTTACTTACCGATCCCATAGACATGACATCCACTTGCCCAAGTTCAGGTTCAAACTTAATCGATGCATTATCAGAACCAAGGTTTATTATTTTGATTTGGGATTGCTCAGCTGCAGGGAATACTGGAAGAGTTTTCTGTAGGACAAGCAAAAAGTAAAATCAGTGCCCTATCCTAAGTCACATGGAAAAAGTACGAAGTAAAATCAGTGCCCTATCCTAAGTCACATGGAAAAAGTACGATGATTACTGTGATTTTAATAATCTCATTATCAAGATTAGCATTTGCCTGATGATCTGTGACTGTCAGAGGGATGCAACTTTAGCAATGGGGTTTGTTACTAGTCTCACAAGCTGCCTTACTGCTGCCCCAGGGAAGAGGCCTCTCATCCACAACAATGCCTCCATGGCCAGATGAGATTCCTCTTTGATCCCATCCTGCAGTATGCCGCCACTACCAAGGCCACTCTGCAGTTCAAGGAATGGGCTTTTCCCACATCCTCTGGCAGCCTGGGTTCCTGAGTTTCTTTGTACCGTGTTCTGACTCATTCTCCCCCAGCACTGGCGCTGCTGAAGTGGACAGAAGCATGTATGGGCACTGCCCAGTGTGATAGCCCAGAGAAACTCAACTTCTGGAGACTTCACTTCCCACCAGATCTAACAGTAAATACCTTCTGCTCTTGCAGAGCATCAGGGGCTGCAGGAGTTGTGTCTGTTTCAGTTCTGCCTCAACCTTTCCTCCTTTCCCATAGTTTTGTCCACTTCAGTCTCTTTAGGCACATCACACAACAAAACCAGGTCCATCTTTACCTTTCTGTAGGAGATTCTTGTGCAACAGTCTGGGAAGTTACCAGCTTTGATGAAGATTCTGTCCAGTGCCAGTATGTGTGTGTGTACAGCTCTGGCCTTCTGAACAGGACAGTCAGGAAGACAGCCTGGATGTGTCTATACCAGCTGAAGGCCAGACCCTTTACTTCCAACTTCAAGAGGAAGAGGTGAATATAAAGCTTGTTTCGCTGCTGGACCCAGGCAGTAATGAGAGAATTCCTCATTTCTAACTAAAGCGATTTAAGAGTTGACCATCTCGCCTTGATAGTGCATGAAGATAGGCAGGCACTTCTGGATAGCTATTCCAATCTTGGGATGCAACGGATCACCTCCCAGAGGTGTTGCTGATGCCCCAGCTACAGGGGAAGCCTTCACCTGGTTTAGGCATGACAACTCCCCTTTGGGGCAAAGAAAGTTAGGTGTGACAAATCCTGCCTTAAATAGGTATCATCTTTGCCCATGCTGTGATGATGCTTCCCAGACTGTCACACTACACCTCCAGTCAGAAGAGACTGGAGATACAAAGCAGCCCACTGGTAGGCCAAACAAATCTCTGGTTTTCAGCTTCTAATCTCAGTTTAAAGACCTGAGGTTGCCTTTAATGTGTGATTTATGTTAATGTCAGATGAGAGTTTTTTTGCAGGATGGTGTTAGCTAATTTTTATTAAAGTATATTGCGGAAGTGTGATTAGCATAATGTTTTCCCTCCTACCCCTGTGCTTGCATGCTTTGTTATGAATTTAGCAGTCTTGTCTCACTTTCACCTTAAACACACTTTTTTCTGTATTAACAACTAAGTATTTACTAGTAAATACTTGCACGTGGCTGAACTTACATCTATTTGGACTTGCACAAGGGCAGCAGCAACGAAAGCCAAAGATGCAAGGAACATACCAACAGTGATCTTCCTCAGAGGCCTAGTGCAACAACAAAACACATACGTGAGTCGTAAGACAAATACTGATTCAAAACTTCAGCTGTTAGTGGTTTTCTTTCCATGGTGGGAAACTCAAACAGCCGCAACTAGCATGTTATCACCATTTGAAGGGCTGATGTCATTACAGGAAGTGTTCTGCTAAGCTGGGTACCTCTCAATTCGTAGTTATACTATCAGGAAATGTATCTTTCCTGCAGCATCTTAATAACCTGTTACTCTGCATCTGCTGGGCTCAAACGTTGACTAAATTAAGTTTCTGGAAAAGTCTGATCTACAGGAAGAAAAAAAAAAAAATCCCAATCTGGTGTGGTTGTTAGCTTTAAAACAATAAAAAGACAAGAAGTTATGCCCTTTAAAAAGGGTAACAATTTGTGTCTATATTGCTATGTTTAAAACAAAATAATATTGAGCAGAAAAAAACAGGGAAATACGTTGAATTAGGAGATGTCTACTGACATTCAGGTAAGTTGTAAGGATAAGTTATAAGTTTAAGGTAGGGATTTTATTTATGGCACCATTTGTCAAATGTAGAGTGTCCAAAAATGACAGTGTTTCCAGCACAGGACTGCCCCCCCCCCCCCCCAAAAAAAAAAATTTCTTTCATAACTGGATGGAAAAGCATCATTGCATCTTAGCCCTATAAGAATTGCATTAAGAACTATATTCTCTTCTACTCCTCCAACTTGGAAGTGCTAGCCACTTCGTTACTAACAATAAAGATAACGTGCAGTGGCCTCTGAAACTACACCCAGAAGCATCCAGTGAGCCAGTCTCCTCACTGGGACTGAAGAGGAAACACATCTCGTCTCAGGTAGTTTTAATCCCAAAACATGACACAAGCTAAGGATGTGTGTTGCATTTCTACTTCTTAGAAATACTTTGGGAGGGAGAGGGGGTAGACAAGGGGGACGTGGAAGACAGCAAGCAGCATCTCTCCTGCAGTCAAAAGATTTTGCCCTTAACTGGAAAATACTGTTGCTTTACTATTAGATTCTCTTCCTCTAGTCTTGTGGTGCCTGTGCATACCACTTTCAGAGTCCTTTTTATTTATTTACTTTCATTTGTTAAAAATATGAACCCCATTTTAAATGCACTACTATTTTCCCCTTAGCTGAATGCCTGCTTTTGTTAGGTTAGGGCTGAACGAACAGTTTAAAGAAACCACTAAACCGAGCCTCTGTTGCAGTCAGGTAAGTACATTGACTTACGTAAAGTTAATCTTGCATTTCTTGATTAAAGGATAAACCACAGCATCTACAACTGGGACCATTATAATAATCAGGATTGGGTTCACAGTCTGTTGAAGATGAACATAAGGGAAAAAATTGAGTATTTTTTGAAGTCTTTTTTTTAAATGAAGGGCAGTTAAAAATATATATGTAATCTTTGGGAAGCACTTAGAATTGTCAGACATAAGATTACCTGCATTTGGTCTGGTTGAATCTGAATAGCTCCCTGGTGAAGAAAAGATAAAGAGGTTTCAACATTATGACAACAAATAAGACTGATCTAAAAAGTAAATGTTAATTAAGAAAAAAGCAATGAAAAGTAACCTACAAAATTCCCATCCATCGTTGTGGCTTGCAGTGTCCATCTTGACCCCTTAACAAAAGAAGAGAAAGTTAAATGCTTAAAAAATGCTTTAAAGTTTAATCAATCTTCCACAGTTCCTCTTGAATTGTTTTCGTACATCAAGTGTTGGGAAAGACATACAATATAATACAAAATTAAACTGGCTTGCTATGGGACTATTATTACCCTATAACATAAAAGTTAGAACAAAATGATCCTCACGGTACATTTCACTTTATTTACTAGTTTCATGAAATAGAGCGGAAGACAATTTAGATGTGGAGATTAGCTGGAGAGATGGCACGGACATCCTGGGCAGAGCACCGCCGTGGGCTGTGCACGGAAGCCACCCAAGCGCCTTTGTGCCACCTGCCTGTGCCCGAGCACCCCACACCACTGACGTGTCCGTCCCTCCGTCCCACAGCCCAGCCTGCCCTGAGCCCTCTGCCCACAAAACCTGCCCAGAGCTGGGTCGAGAGGGGCTGATGTGCAGCCCAAGCCCAGGGTGAGACCAGGAAAGTGCATCGCTGCATCTGGGGCAAGAGCCTTTAACCACCCACAATGTACCACTGTGAGATGTGACAGTCATTCGTCACGCAATGAGTATTTAAGTTCTGAATTTCACAGTGAGATTGCTTATTTGTAACAGGTCACGCTGGTACTAGAATAAAGCAGCACCATCCAGGCAATCCGGAGCAACTTCCTACACTCTGCCTTGCGTAAAGCTTTCAGACCCTGGTATCTCTCAGATACCCTCCTAAATTCCTACTTCAACACTTAACTCTGAAAGCCTGCTTTCATAAGCCCTGAGCACTCAGTCCACCAAGCGGATGGGAATTATAGGCTTATACTTCTGCTTGAAGATGTTAGGTACTTAATAACAAGTTTGAGTCATTAAGCAAGCTGTCACCCAGCTCATTTCATCCCTGATTCTCCAGAGTATTTACGCTAGGACTCTACATTACATCTCCCACCTAAGAGTGGAAGAAGACGAGAACTAAGAAAGCTTTAAATTACTGTTTCAGCCTCTGAGTCCTGGCTGATACAAGATTTGGAGAGGCCTCAGTCTTGGGCATGTCCAGATAAATTGAGTTTCCCCTGGCTGCAGAACATCCCATACTAACATGACTCAATAACTACGCCTTTGCATTAGAACCACGTTAAAGAAAAATTGCAAAGAATTCATTTCCACCCTCATATTGGCGTCTTTTATGTCTGGTGACCTCAGAGTACATAGTGTGACATGGCACAGCCCTAATTGCTAAGCCAAAAAATTTCTACTTTACCTGCTGGTCAAAAAGCGCCCAGAACATGGGGAGAGGAATGTAAAGGAAAAGCACTTTCAACACCATCTTAGTCTGAGCAATCAGTCGTTTCTGCAGCAAACGAGATTTATACAACAGGAATTAGTAAAAAAAAAAAAGACACAGTTGCAACTTGCTATTTACAACGCCATGAAAGGTAAAGGCATAAAGACACATCATGTCCCCTCACTACAAGAAAGACACCGAGGTACTGGAGCGTGTCCAGAGAAGGGCAACGAAGCTGGTGAGGGGTCTGGAGCACAAGTCCTGTGAGGAGCAGCTGAGGGAGCTGGGGTTGTTTAGCCTGGGGAAAAGGAGGCTGAGGGGAGACCTTATTGCTCTCTACAGCTACCTGAAAGGAGGATGTAGCAAGGTGGGGTCGGTCTCTTCTCCCAAATAACGAGTGACAGGACAAGAGGAAACGGCCTCAAGTTGCGCCAGGGGAGGTTTAGATTGGATATTAGGAAAAATTTCTTCACTGAAAGGGTTATCAAGCACTGGAACAGGCTGCCCAGGGAAGTGGCTGTCTCACCATCCCTGGAGATATTTAAAAGATGTGTAGATGTGGTGCTGAGGGATGTGCACAGCTGGACTTGACGATCTTAAAGGTCTCTTTCAATCAAAACAATTCTATGAATCTAATGTTTACCCACATCCTGAACTTTGAAAGTTGTGGGTCCTTCTGCTGATTTCTGTTAAAAAGCACAAGGTCTGCCTATGGGCACAGGAAGGGCTGCCGGTTAAAGGTGACATTGGTATCAGAGAAACCTGCGTCTTTTGGCATGTATACTGATGGCAGCATGAGATTTAGCACTCAGTGCTGCTTTATGTTTCTAGAAAGGAGGCGTTTGAATGACAGGTGTCCAAGGAATGCATTTCACACACACAAAAAGCATATAGGCAAAAGGAAAATGAAGGGGACAGGCTAAGGTTTGTGCTGCTGTTGACAACAGGGCAGGGTAGATAGGAGAAAAGGTACATGGCTGGGGACTATGGGACACAAGACTATCAGAGTCATAGGAAGGAGCTGGTACTGAGGCTGGAGTGATGCTATGTTTATCCATTTCAGCTGAAATTCCTAAACATAATTCTGCAGTTTGATCCCAAGACAAGTGTTATGGCTCTGGGCATTAACCACGACAAGTCAACACCATGCCCATATCACAGAATGGTAGGGGCTGGAAGGGACCTTTGGAGATGACCTAGTCCAACTCCCCTGCCAAAGCAGGTTCACCTAGAGCAGGATGCACAGGATCGCATCCAGGCAGGTTTTGAAGATTTCCAGAGAAGGAGACTTCACAACCTCTCTGGGCAGCCTGTTCCAAGCTTTTCCTTCTACAGTCATGAAACCAGCATATTTTTGTTTGAAGTTGGTTCTGAAGCTGGTTTACTGAGAGAAACAAAGAGTTGATAGGGATAATGCTTGCTATTTTACTAATTAAAAAACTAACGGGTGCTTATATTGGTTCAACAAGGGAATTAGTCTTTTCTTCATCTCCCTCAGATTTCCCCGGACAGCCTACGATCTCACAGAGCACCAACTCATACACAGCTCTGCTTTCTCCCACAGGAGATGGGGTGGTAACCTGCACTCCCAGGGGAGCACTGAGGTTTGGCCAGACCATTAGCTTCTAAATGATGGAGAACCCCAAAACTATTTCACCCAGCACTTGAGGCCATGGCTCAGAGCAGACAGAAGAGAAGCAGAGGGTCAGGGGATGTCAGGGCACAGGAGTGGTCACGCAGTACTCACGTCATACTTCTCACTCGCCCAGTCTAGCCAGTGCTCTCTCTTGGGGAACTCCTTGCTGCGATGCCGAAACCGGTTTTTGATGGCAAACTGAGGAGGGACAGAATCTTGTTTAATGGCATTACAAATATTTATAAATGCTACAAACTGTTTTGTCATTAAAGATGACGCTCCTGCATTAGAAGGTGCTAGAGGTGATTTACTTCTGTTAACTGCTCTAAGCATCTAAGGAAATATCGCATTTAAGGCCTCACACCGCACGGCCAGTGGAGTGTGCACCTGGGATTAAGCAAACCAAACAGCTCAGAGTCACCTCTCTCAGCGTGGGCCGCTGTTAGGAACTTGAAGACCTGCCCACTTCAGACTTACTTACGTACAACAATAATAGAAGAATGTCATATGCACGGGTTTTCAGAGCTGAATGGCTGTAAGAGTACATTTCACTATGAGAAGCAGAATCTTGCAGATATTCCTCCTACCTTGACACTGAATATACACAAATATAGTCCTGAAGAACTCCCAAGACTTTCTGCATGGAATAACATGCATAGCTGAGCTGGGCCTTAGGAGCAGCGCTCTAAATGATGGCCAAAGTCACCTATAGAGATTTGGTTTTGATAGTGCTTACAAGACAAGCGATGGTCTGGCTATAACAAGCTGGCAGATCTGCGTGGAGAATTAAGCAGCCCGTAAATGAAAAAATCCCCTGATCTCAAAATTGAGACACTGCAAAGTTGGGACATGCATATTTAGCTCCCCTCCTTGGAGGCTTGCACTGGCATGTAACACCACCCCCACCACCACCCCGCTGACCTCCCTAGTACAGTGGGGATCAATATACCTCTGCATTGTAAATAACATTCTTTTAATAAGCAATAAATCATTGCTCATAAGATGTACTAGTCACTCTGCTCTTGACTTGGACCAAGGCATGTTTGTCTTTTACTACTGGGCTGCATAAAGGTGCACAAATGAGGAAGGAAAGATTCCCAGCAGCTGGGATAAGCTTTTAGACATCACTGACATCTGACTTTGTTTCCTTTGTGTATAAATTAACACATAAACCAAGATATAGATAAATAAAAAGGCAATTTGAATCTGGAGGTGTCAGTAAGAAGCCTTCTGTAAGGAAAGAAGTAAAGAACTTCGGAAGCTTTCCTCTTACCATGACACATTTCTGATCTAGGCAAGTTTACCGAACAGTTTTAAAAATTGCTGCCAGGGTTTTTGGGAATACCAACAGTACTTACTCCTATGCATTTGGAAACTTGAACCATTATATTTCCTTGAGGTTTAACTTTCTTGTACATTCCGCTTCCAGCTATGAATACAACTACAATACACAAACAAAAACCAAAAGCAACTCGGCATTAATTGAAAATAGTGGCAAATAATGTGGTATGGAAACTGTAATGGTCAAGGAGTTAGATCAGGGTAGGAATAAGCCTCCTAAGGAGCAATGAAACTGCCTATAGGCATGTTATCATACAGTAAAATAAATCAAATAAATAGAAGCAATCTGCTAGTATTCAAGGCAAAGGGCTAAATCTGGAAACTCTTGGGGTAAGTCCTCAGAGGGACGTTAGCTTTATAGAAAACAAGGATCACTTAGGACCTTGGCTGTGTCCTTGCTGTGCCAGATTAAGATAGCTTTACAGGCTCCTTTTCAGGAGTCCGGGACACTGCAGCGCACGTCCCACAGGGACACGTGAGGCTCTGCCTGAACCGCAGGACCGAGCGAGGTGTCCTCAGCTCCCACGCCCAGGCACGTTCCTGGCCTCACCCTCCCACGTGTGGAGCAGGACATGGGCAAACCCCCACAGCCCTTGAACGCCCTGGGTTGGGCACACAGGCAAGATGGGGGTCACCAGTAGCTGGACACCCACCCTGGGTGGGCTCCCAGTCAGGACCATGAAGGACCAGGACCACGAGGGATACTGTGGTACATACTGACACCCCCCCAGCTTCTTGGTCTTTGTGCAGCTAGTAAAAAGGCAGGTGTTTGAGAAGTACTGACAGGCCAGCATGGCGTGTCTCCAGCATAGGGACAATTACCATATACAGTTTGCTACCCTGGACTACGGATGGTTTCCAAACCCCACATTTTCTCAGAGTTCTCACACTACATTCAAAAGATCTTATTTACACACCCCTGTAGTCCAAGAAATACAGACAGTAAATTGCATAATGTACTAATGTACAGAACTCAACATATATTTGTGCCTCTCCCCAGCCTCATCAGTCTCTCCTGGTAAATCAGTCTCTTATGTAAAAGTGAGTGCTTTGGTTTAATACCACCCACCCCCCCTACCCAAGAAACAAGTTTAAGTCAAAAATTGCGGAAACAGGTATTGGTAGGGGTTGATACCTGGGGATTTCTACCACTTTCTCATTATTCTGAGATCATTATCATCTAATCATGTCTATAACTGAAGCAGCAAGATGGAAACAGTTCCACTTACCCAAGGAGATAGCCATGAGGGCAGCAGGAACTCCAAAAGCTAGTGGGTAACATCGCTGTTTGCTGTGAATGCCACACTCCTGAGCTGAAGTACAAAGTAACATTAGATAAAAATCCTGGTTAGTACTGCCAGTATTGTACATAGGGTTTCTGTTCTTTGTATTCATTGTTAACTCAGGGGACAAAAAAAATAAAATCTCTGCTAATGTTATTGACAGAGTGGATGATCAGTATCCAACTTATCTTTCATTATTGAAAAGGGGAATTATGTATCACAAAAAAAAAAAAAAAATTGAAAATCACAGAATGGTTCAGGTTGGAAGTGACCTCTGGTGGTCATTTGGTCCAATGCCCCTGCTCAAGCAGGGCCACCTGGAACTAGTTGCCCAGGACCATGTCCAGATGGCTTTTGAGTGTCTCCAAGGATGGAAGCCTCCCTGGGCAACCTGTGCCAGTGCTTTGTCACCCTCACTCTGAAAAAGTGTTTCCTGATGTTCAGAGGGAACCTGCCATGTTTCAGTGTGTGCCCATTGCCTCTGCTCCTGTCACTGGGCAGCACCGAGCAGAGCCTGGCTCCGTCCTCTTTGCACCCTCCCCTCAGGTATTTGTATACATTGACGAGATCCCCTGAGTTTTACACTGAGAAGTGAAGAATCCTGCTAGAAGGGTCAAATGCGTGTTCTTGGTGAGAAAGGAACTAGATTACAAAAAGTTCTGGGGTAAGTTCATAAACAAGTATATAAGTAAAAGAAGTGTAGCTTGTTGGAAAAAATTCTCAAACATCTTCCCCGTCTCCCTCCCCACCAAGTAGTCAGGGGTTTGGCTTTATAAACTTTATGCATACATCCTGAAATGATGCTAGAGTGTGGACATAGCTACTGATAGGGAAAAAGACTAAACAAAATGATTACCTTTTTCACCATACTTCTAACAGGAAGATTAGAGAGTTTGGGAAAAAAAAAATAGCTTGCAGCTAATTAATGTCTTTAGTTGTATTAGCCTTTTGGTTAAACCTTTACAGGACACAATGGTAACACTTTCCCCAGCTGAATTTGTCTCTTTTTCCAAGGCAGTTTTCACCCTGTATCAGCATGGAAGTAAACTGCATGTTGTGCCTTGTGCATATCTCCTTCCGCTTTGGGAAAGGATAGAATTTGCATTAAGCAAGTATCTAAAATGCTTCAATTCAGTCCGTTCCAGTCAAGAAATCCAAAGGCCAGAATTTCAGCCCAGTGCTTTAGGGTTATTCCAGAACTCACATGCTGTTTTCTTTCTTTTGAGAAAAACAGCCTTCTCAAACTCCTGCCAAGCACATCCATACAGCACCATCTGTGTAAGCTTGCCACAAAAATCCATACACATATGGATCAGTGAATTATATGCTTTTTGTTTAGGATCACACTATTCACTACAAGCAGAAGAGAAAAATAACTTCTTCCTTTAACGATATGAAAAACATGATTTACTTTGTCACATGGATAAACGTGTTCCCATGTGCACAGATGCTTCTGTACTTTGCATGGGCACACTTCAGAATAGCCTCTGCTTCCAGAGTAGGGGGCTCTCCCCCCTCTTCACAGAAAACAGTACAAACTCTCTCTTGTCTGATGGTTTCAGAGGCATTGGAAGAGGTGCCACATTTGTACCTCCATGGAATTAAAGCATGCCTTAAGGCATACAAGTTGATGGCTTCAGCATATCTCTTCAGATCTAGTACTTCTGATCCTAAAGGCAATCCAGATCTCAAACTGGCTTGTTTTTGACGGTACCTCACACCCCTGAGAAGTTGGATGACATACATGAAAACCTGAAGACTATTTGCCAGATAACTCCACAAGGTGTCAAAGAACAGACTGTTGATTTAAAACTAACTGGACTGCAACCCAACACTCATCCTTTACTGATGTTTAACTATTTTATAAACAAACATGTGGCCTTACCTCTGAGAACTGGGGTGATTATAGTAGATAGGAGACTTCCAGCATTTATGGACAAATAAAAGATAGAGAAGAATCTAGATCTTTGTTTATCCTACAGTAAAACCAAAAAGATGTTTAGAAGGGCTCAGCCAGAACTACATTGATCAGCCTAGATAGAACAATCAGCAGTTCAGTTTGCACAGTTCAGGGCAAATAATTACCTAGCTGCTTCTTCAGCTACTCAGGAAAAACTACAGTGATGAACATGTCTAAACATGCATGTTATTAGAGTATTATAATAGACAAACATTTGTAAGAGCATCTGTACAACTGAAAATCTGGAAGACATTGTTACCTGATCCTCTTCAAACTGATCTCCACCAAATGCTGACACACAAGGTTTGATCCCACCAGTACCAAGTGCAATGAGGATCAAGCCAATCATGGACAGCGCACTGGAACAAAGTGGAAAAGAGAAAAAGGAAAAAAAAAAACCATTAAATAATCACTTTGCTTTCTTACTTAAAGCGTACGCGAGAGACTGATTGCAAGACAGTTGAAATTCAAGTAGCATAAATTTAACGCTTAAGCTGTCCCACCCTTCATCAACCTGGGAAAAACCCATGTAGAAGGCAACTCACATGTGCAGTGGTACGTTATCGGGAGAGCCATCCTGGGTTTGATCTGTCAGGTCATTTATGGAGCTCACAGACATGACTGCCTGCCCAATCGTATAGACAACGGACAGGGAGACAATGGTCCTGTTATAAAGAGAGGAGATACATTTTTAGATATGTTAACACAATTTCACACGTATACATACACCCAAAGTTAATGCAGACTTCTGCTTATTTCAAAGACACTTAGTAAAGAAGCATAATTAACAGATACAACAAGTTATGGGCTCAACTCCTCACAAGCTGCTGCAAAAATCCATTCACATACCTCTGTGTGGTGGAAAACAAAAACAAGAACAATATTTCTGTTCTATTTTTTGTTTTCTTTTTTTTTTTTTAATTATTATTTTAGCTAGCCTTGTTTAATTAAGCAAGGCAAGATGACAAATGGACTCTGTAGATATCACCAGGTCACGGGAGATATTTAAATATCTTCAGTGGTTGCCTTTTTAATAACCCACTGAAGAATGCCATTATCATATTTCATATAGGGTAAAGTTCAAATGGGCTACTCTACAACACCGAAGTATACAATTTATACTGATTTTAATACCATTTAAACAATCTCTATGTTCTTTTATATTTTAGCTGCAAGGAGTAAAAAAATAAAATTAAAAACCTACTTTAAATGTGGAACTCCCCCAAAATACTGTTGTGAACAACAACTCTATTACACTACTCTCTCAGTTGGAAGCACACCAACAGTTTCAAACTCAGAGGGGAGTGAGAGCAGCACTGAGGAGTTCAGACCTCAGGCTTTCAGCCTGAATTTCCTCTGCCAGGAGCTGCCTAGGAAGGTAATACTACAGAATCACCAGCCCCCACCCTCATGCCTTTATGGTCCATTCCTCTTTCCCGTTTGTAAGAACATACTCCATTTTAACTTTGTTGGAGCCTATAGGTTAATCCACATTCATCTACTTCCTTGGTTGGGGCTCCATCCAACAGGTCTCCAGTTTGGAGGAAAAGCAAGAGAAGCAGGATGCAGTGATGTGAAATTTTTTAAAGCTCTAGTTTGCAGGAGAAGGAGTCCCAAACCCAGTGCAGCCCATGACAATGAAGGGCGAGGCTCAAGGACCTCGGACACGCCAGATCTATTTGATAAGGTCAAGAGATCCTCCCAGCAAGCTTGGAGCACCCTGATACAAGAGGGACAGAGGAAGCACCACTCACACCATTGACCAAGTTCTTCTCACTTTAGAACACAGTTTCTCTGACTTAAAAATGCTCTTCCTTGTAGGAGGGTAAAAATCTATACAAAGTGGGGCAACAGTGAATCTGTTCTTTAGTGGTATTTAGTAGATAAATTAGAACCTTTTTTTTTTTAAATAGGATTTCCATACAGTTACTTTAGTTGCTTAACAATTTGGAAGAAAGTTTCCAATTGAAGTTAAACCTGAGCTGGCCGGGAGAGAAACTCCTGGTTTTTATTTGTGAGGCTCATAATCTTGCTGTGAAGACAACACTTACATAATTGGCACCAAATGGATGGTAACCAATTAAAAAATAATTGCGATTTTTGTACTATTTTCCCCCAGAACTTCACATCTAACAATGTATGAGCAGGTCCCAGCATGCTTCTTGGCAGACACTGCACAGAGTGCATGGATTGTGTAAGGTCTGCGTCTCCTACAAGAGTGCTTAGCAGTGCTTGGGTAACCATCTCTTTCTCTTGTCATCACAGGTTTTTTAAAATGTATTTTTGTTTAAGCCTTCCTCATGGCACCTTGCTGTATTTTAGGGCGCAGAATCATCTAGGTTGGAAGGGACCTTTAAGATCATCAATTCCAACCATCAAACGGACACTGACAAAAACTATCACTAAACCATGTCCCTCAGCACCACATCTTCACGTCTTTTAAATACCTCCAGGGATGGTGACACAGCCACTTCCCTGGGCAGCCTGTTCCAATGTTTGATAACCCCTTTTGGTGAAAAAATTTTTCCTAATATCCATCCTAAACCTCTCCTGGTGCAACTTGAAGCCATTTCCTCTTGCTCTATCGCCTGTTACTTGGGAGAAGAGACCGACCCCCACCTCATTTCAGTTTTAAGCCCTGAGCCATCCTGCTGAGCGCCTGTTAAGGGGCTGGTGGCCAGGGGTTTGCAGCTCTGGCACTAGTATACACACATATCAGAGGAGAAAGGATGCAAGGTCTGCGAAGCCTTATCAGATAAAACAGGTAAAAGCCAAAACAGATTTAAAAAAAAAATAATAAAACCCATACCACCCAAAAAAGTGAGCGCGCACATATTCAGGCTGCAATCTGCAGGATACCAAGCTATTTGCAATGAGCTTACACCGATCGGGCTGGCTCCACAGAGCACATTTAGCAGCAGTTGCAGCCCTGGTCTGCCAGAGGCTTTCAACACAGCGGAAGAAGATGGTGCAGCCTTCAGCTGACAGACTGCACTGCCAGCTTCATCTCTAATCTCTGGGAGACCTTTGGCAAGTCAGCTAACATTCCTGACTTATATCCCTCCATAAAATCTTTATTGTGCTTTTTTCTGGCAAAGTAAACACTATTAGAGTCACGACCTCAGTAAAGGAGAACGAGACCAGGCTGTTGGAAATAATTTGGTTGCGTTTCAAAGCTCTTCATTCAGCGGCACTTTTCTGAGCAACTAGGACATTGGTGAAAACCCAGAATCCATCACTTAAAGAAAGAGTTGCAACTCTGTAAAACCTCCCACTGAGTTGTCAAGTTAATACTGATGTTACAGAATACTTTAGAATATATTCCAAAACATATTCCCAGTTAATACCAGATAACGCAGTAGTTCACAATTCCATTGGCCACCTGCAGTAGATGAAGATTCAATCCAGTGTAATTATGATCTCCAGTACCTATTTTCACAGCTTGGTGAATACTTCTCCTTAGTTTAGCTTACATTTTGTCCAGATGAGGAAAAAAAAAAACACGCACCATGCACCATGCCTGGAAAACAAGCTACTACCCTTAAATGATTAGCAGAACTGTAAGATCTGTTAAGTCTAGTGGAGTTCCAGGTCTGAACTAAATCAGTTAAAACTTCAAGATCTGGGAGAAAAAAAAAACCCCAAACACCACAAGCTGTCCTGGAGGAGCCAACACCAGCTCTGAAGTTGTTCTGAGCTGCTGCCTTAGGAGATTGTTTCGGTACCAATGGGCTCAGCTGAGCTTTCGTGATTTTTGGTTGTTTTCTGAGGAAAGACTCACTTAAACTTTCCCAGCCAAGAGTCTGCAATGATAGCTCCAAGGATCGGTGTCAAGTAGCACAGAGCAACAAACGTGTGGTAGATGGCTGTCGACAAGTTGTCATCCCATTGCAGGAAGTATTTGAAATACAAAACAAGCACCGCTGTAGGAAGAAGAACAAACCAACAGGTTACAAACCAAAGTCAGGGCTGGGTGAGTAAAGGTAGGCAGGAGGACACACAGGACACGGGACGTACCTCGCATGCCATAGTAGGAGAACCGCTCGCAAAACTCATTGATGATGATGAAGAAGATGCTCAAGGGGTAGCCAAAGCAGCTTGGCTGGAGGCAAGAGACAAACAGCATGAGCTCAGAGCTGCGTGACGGACTAACATCGCTCACTGCGACCCACTGCTTGAGCAAGCTCCATGCAGACTCAGCGGGAGCGGGTAGGTACTCAGGGGTTAGGAGGCTGCATGGGCTTCTGTGGAGCGACACTGGTTTACCCGAACCAAGAGTCAATTTCTCACTTTCCCCTCTTGGTCCCCAGAGCTCTACAGACTTCTCATCGGCCCTTTGCAAGAGATCTTTAGCAATACTGCATTTGACCTTCAAGAGCTGCGTTATGCACATTTGAAGTCTCCAGCGTCTAACCCTCAGAGCAATCTTGACTACTATCCAAAAATGTGCAAAAAGCCAATATTTTTGAAAACAACCCAAACACAACGAAAACCCCACCACATTAAACGCCCACAGGACACCAAAGTTAGAAACCTGGGGCTATTTTTAAATACCTCCAGATGAGACAAACAAACATTTAAACATTTTATTCAAACAAATCTCTCAGGAAACCTCCCTGTCCTTACAAATACTCTGCTTGATGAAGAATCCTTAATTCCTTCAGACTTGCTGACTTTACTCCTAACCTAAAATGGCATGGTATTAACTGGCAGATTTACTGAGCCTTCACCTGCTGTGATAGGCACCTCCATGGTCACCATCACACCATTTGTGATGTGTCTCTTGCCATTGCAACAAAAGGAAAAAGCACACATCAGGTACAAATCTGGCATGATCAGTAGAACTGGAAGTTTAACTTCTGATTGCCTACTTTTCTTAGTGGATGAATACATTATATCATTTCTACTAAAATTACTAGGAACACAAGTTGAACATAATCTTCTATATTTTACCCTTTTTATGGGTTTAATTCTGCAAGTTGCGAAAATCAGATTTTTTATAAGCCTCAGAACATCCCAGAGGTCAAACAGTTATGAAACTTAAGAAGCACGGACAAGAAAAAAATACAGCATTGTTTGTTTTCGTGTTGTGAGGGTTTAGGAATCAAACCAATCCATATTCCATGAGAAACAGAAAAAAGTTAACTCTGTAGATCAAAAGGAAAGAAACCTTATGTGGGAAAATCCTGCCTGACATGGGTAAATCAGAGAGCCCACGTCTCCAGCAAAAAGCCTCTGGCCAGAACTTTAATGAACAGCACACCACTTTGTGAGACTTGTGTGCCACAATAAGATTTTTGTGAGTACTGCAAGAAAAATGAAAAGGAGAGCGGCAAGAGTATCGCTGACTTAGGCTGACTCAGGCATGAGGATGTCCAAGCAGTCTGAACAGCATCCATCTTTGTTATGAGCTGAACCAAGTATACCTGCACATCTTACCCATGGTTGGGTAAGCAAGCTTCACTGAAAGAATCTGACTTCAGCTGAGGTGAGTGCCAGGTGGGACTCACCTAGTTTCAGAGCAACAGAAATTAGAGGCTTAAGTAGAATCTTGTCACTCTTGATGTATCACACCCTCCATGGGCAGAAAGAAGTGCCTCCAAAGGAAGACTATCCACACATATCCCAAAATTAGATAAAATTCACTTGAAGATGCCTACTTCCCTCGGCTGAAGACAGCAGGAGCTCTAGATGACTAGCCCCAACTTGGACACAGCTTTTGGTGGACTGGAGTTCATACAGAAGAATGCCACCCAACCCTGTCCGTGCACCATCATTAAGCCACACAAACATTGGTGCTCCTGAGGAGGTGGACGGGGAACCACACAGTGAACGTTTGTCTCAGCACCCATAGATATACCCAAAAGGTTCTGATTTCAGCTGTTGGTGGGTCAGGCCCTCAAACAGAAACCCACACTGTGCAGCTGGTTTCTGCCAGTGTAATTGAGTATAACTTAGCTGGGGAGGTGAGGATGTCCCCATGTGAAGCAGGAGACAGCCTTCCCCGTGTCTGGCCTGCCTGCAAACAAAAAAGGGACAGGGCAGCCCTGGCACAACCCACCCCCACCAGAAATTCACAAAAGCTCACTAAAACCTTTTTGTCCTCCTTGGGGTTCTCAAACCTCCCCAGTGTCACACATTTACTGTGTAAGCTGTTATGTGCTGATCTGGGGAGGTAACAAACTTCCTCCAAGGCTCCAAGGGGTTCTGTTTTCAGCCACTAGCACTTATGTCCCTGGCAGAGATGTCCTGCGCTCACACGCTGGCACATCAGCCATGGGTGGGTTTTTACTGGCTGCCCCCGAGCTGGCAGAGATTTGTGTGTCATCATAGCCGCGAGCACAAACAGGACCCCGCAGGAGAAAGCTACAGGGTCTTTCCCAAGGTAGCATCCCTTCATTTTTCCCAAGATGATACAAGCAAGAAGAGAATATGCAGTTATACCTTGATAAATATATGACCTATACTGTTCTTGATTTGCACTATACTGTCCTTTTAAACCTCTGCTGCATTATACAGGTGCCTACACACACATTGACTGAAATAAATGTTCTGTTGTGACCCCCCTCTTCACCAGAAAGCGCTGGATCCACCACTGAAGAGGTAACCTAAAGGTTAAGTTTTATAGTGCACTCTGTAACCTTCCACTGCCCCGGGGATGCCAGGCAGAGGTCTGACACCATCCCTGTGCACAGCTTTGACTTTGGCTGCTGAGGAAGCTGCTAAGCTGTGAGAGAGCTGTGGGGAAAGTCTGCAGGGTAAAACCTTGCGAGATAAGAAAAGCAAAGACAGAGATAGGATTGCTGAGACAGGTGTCATTAAGAGTTCAAAGATTCAAGAGGAAGAACTCTGACACCCAAAAGGTAAAAGGGTCCTCAGGAAGCGTTGGCAGATGATGACAACTCAGCCACACAAAGGATGGGCTCCAGGGACCCTTCTTCTCCCAACCAAAGTCTGCCCAGCAAAGGCTCTTCAGACGTTTTACCAGGGTGGTGAGCACGCTAATGCTTAGCTGGGGTTTAATAAGCTACCAGGCTGCTTTGCATGTGTTGTCCAATAACTCATTATTTTAAAGTATGTTTATAAGATGATTTTTTTTGTGCACTGCTGAAGTTACCCAAACAGCATTACCCAAAGAAAGTCAGCATAGCAGCTTTTTATAAGAGAAAACAATACTTACCGACTTGCCCTTTTTTGCCGCTGTGGAAGGAAAAAAAAAACAAAACACACAGGTTAATGGAAACTACTAAGTAAGACTCCTTTAAAACCACTAGAAGACATGGGAAAAATTCAGCTCAAAAATCATGAAACACAATATCATTCAGGATGAGTAAATGTTCAGTTTGTTAAAGGGGGGGGGGTGCTTTTCATGATGCAAGAAGGTTATTAGGAAAATCTTCACTCGATTGATAGCCTTTTGTTTTTCAGGCTCACACACAGTCCCAGGGAAAAATGAAAAAGGACTGATGAGACAAAGCATCCCATCCTACTATGCCTGCTCACCACACATCAAAGTGTTGGTAGACCACCCTACCACCCACAGAAGATGAATCCTGCTTCAATTCACTCTCGGGGACGTTACCTTAAAGGCAAGTCAAGGGTAAGGAATACAGTCTAGATGCCCTGCCAGGGGTGGATGCCAAGTCCTGAAAAGGGACAAACTTCCCATAGCTCAGACTTAAGGAGGGCTGAACACATGGCCCAGCGGTGTGACCCACGTTAGCAGGCATTCCCATAAACCTGGAGGATTATCCCAGGAAGCCCTGGAAGCACCGGAGGGGTCCCACTGAGGTCAGCGAGAGCAGACAGCTGCTTGCGGCCCTGAAATCACATCCAGCTGCTCACAGCAGGTTCCCTAGCCCTGGCAGCCCTCCAAGCACTGTCCTGCAGGGCTTGCACGGCTCGGGGGACTGGCTGGAAGGCTGAGCTTGCACCCTGGTCAGATAAAGGCCCCGCGCCCACACAGTGGATGTCAGCAGTTCCTATAAAGCCACATGAGCGAGTTCATTATCGTTAAGATAAGACAAAGTACAAGATATGAACTTTGAAATCCCTGCTTGCAAATGAAGTGTGCCCATAGCAGAAGCCTATAAGAAAAATACGTTTGACAAAATCGTTACTTAGTCCATAGTTCACAACAGATGAAAACAGCTGACAGCAACGCTATTGTGTTCGACAGAATACTAAATAAAGTCACTTTTGAAAATTATTAAAACAAATTAATCTGGTTCTTTCCTTCACTGCCATGGACAACTATCTTCACAATAGAGACAGAAGTAGTATTATGCAGGGAATTCAAGAGCATATTTTCCTAGAAAATCAGGAACATCCAGAAAGTGCTAACACACCAATGTCAGGGCACAGGCAAACACCTGAGTCATTAGTTGTTGGTAACGTCCCTTACACAACTCACGTGAGCAGATATACCAAAGGATATCAAGACATGAGCAACAGAGACTATCTTCATAACAACTCCTTGATTATTTGCACTTGTTGGCCTTTCCCGCACACGTGCATCATGCTGCCGGTTTTTTATAACACGTACAGGGAACACCACTTTGAGCAGCTCACTCCTGTCTGTTAGCTAAGTCTTGGGAAAAAAAAATATCAAGGAATTTGTAGTTGGTTGGGGTTTTTTTCCCTTCCAGAGGGTAAAAGAATCATCTCTGCAAAAAACCCTACACAGAGGGCACTGCGGAGGCATTTTTTCCAGGTAGCATTGACCGACTTCAGTGTTTAAAGAGACACACTTATTTCTCAACCATTTTGACTTTACTCCTCTATTCTCCTTTTACGGCAACAGTTGGGAAACTCACGATTGGAATGAAAGCCAACATTTCAACATAGGCACCTAAACTGCCTGAGGAACTCCACTCTCAGGTAGCTGCAGAGTTAGACCTACAAAAGCACAGAGCACCCAGCATTTTGCAGAGATTGCTGTGATAAATCTGGGGTTTGCTAGTGGCACGTTGGAGCAGTCCCTCCTTCGGGCGATCCTCAGTACCTCTCATTATCTCCCCACAAAGAATGACCTGCAGAACTGCTCATTTTCAGCGCGAAATACTGAAGAGCTTCACCTTTTTCAAAATAAAGCTCTGAACAGTTACGCCTTAAGATCATATTGTTATGCCTTAATATGCACATTCCCTTAAGATATTAAATATTTATAAACAGTGTAAAGAGAGAAGGCACTCAGTTCTTGGCTTGAGGGCTGAACCTAAGGCGTTTTTTATTGATGGGTCACTCTCTACTTCCTACACTTGCAGGCAAGGTGCGGGGCAGCCTTATGGCCCCGACCCCTTCCCCAGCCGCTCCCACCAGCACGGTTCCCTGCAGTCACAGAGATGCCGTGGGACGCTGCAGCTCTTGGTCCGCGTCACAAGATGGGAGCACACTGCTTTGCTCCAGGCAGCCATCACAGCAACTTCACCTAGTTGAAATACTTCATGTCTGCGGCCAGGCTAAATCTGTGCAGCACCACACCGTCACCTAGGATGTTCCTGGTCCAGAGTGAGCCTGCTCTCCTGCCACCCCACTCATGGCACAGCCAAGCCTGTTGCCTCTGCTCCTTGGAGCAGCCTTACACCTACACAAGGATGCCGCTGCCGTCAGGATAACTGACTCCAGGAGTCCCTGCTTCACACCCCGCTTTTACAGAAAGACCTTGAAACCATCAAAGCAAACCTATAATGCAGCAAACCTGATGTGACATGAGCAGACCCAGCTGCATGAGGTTTCTCTCTCTTCCCAGAGCCATCACCGTTTTCTCACCTGGCTTCCCAAGACAGCGAAACCCTGGTGCCCCTCTGGGCAGCAGATCTGCCTGCTCATCACTATGATCGCCTGTCCCCAAAGCATAGATTTGCCTTCTGAAGATGTAGTGGTACTTCCTCATTTTTTGGGCGCCTCAGGTTCCTCATCTACATCAGACAATGTTCCCCAGCTCAGGAACTGCTATCAAGGAGAGGCACACCAATGCGCTCGGACACTGCAGGACCAAGGGTCCAGCAAAGGGTGATGGAGAGCTGCACCACGGAAAAGCATTGTTTGCGCCTTTACTACTCAGTGTTCCAGTTTAGACAGAAACAAAAATCTTCAAGATTAACCAGCTAAATGGGCTCTGCCCTTATCCAAATCTTCCAGCTGTGTTTCTGTGTATTTAAAAAACAATGAGTAGGTCAACCCTGGGTAAACTGTCTTGTGAAAAGGCGTTATTTAAGAGTTATGAGGAACACTACATTTAACTTGTACCAGGATTTTAAACTCCAAGCACCTTAAAAGTTTAAGATAAACATTACCAGCTAGGGGTTCAGCTCAAAGAGCCTACAGAAGCTAAGGTAATATCACTTGGCTCTTTAATAGGGTTTCGATGCAGGTTCTTACAAGCTTGTCTACAGGATTGCCAGAGGAAGAGCTGCCCCAGAGGAAGGAGGCTGGTGAAGAAGCAGTAGCTGGGGATGGCCCAGAGGAGCACAAAGCACCCAAAGGTGTCCTCAGACCTGCACCGAGCAGCAGAGCCAGCCCTGGGGTTCCAGCACCCCTCGGCCACGCTGCCAGACCCCGCAGGCTGCTCACAGCCCAGCTCGGACACCGGGGGCAGAGGGAGGGTGGCTTGAGTACCACCCCCCAACCCAGTGCCCAGCGTCCCTCCAGCGGCCCCGCCACCCCCAGGGCCGAGCTGCGGGGGTGGTCCCCGCATCCCCTCCCACCCCATCACCACAGGGCACCCACCCCCGGGGGCGCTGCCCCCCCGCAGCACCTACCCATGCTGCCGGCACCGTCCTGGCAGGGAGAGAGGGCGGGAAGGAGGGAGGATGCCGTGGGGCAGCCGGGCTTTAAGGAGGGTCGGAGGGGCCCCGCCCGGCCCGGCTGCTGCGGGGCGGTGCTGCCGGCCGGGGCAGCGCAGGCGGCGGGGAGGGGAGCGGGCTGCCGGCGGTGTGTGTGGTGGTGGGGGAGCTTATCGCTGCGGGCGGGGAGCAACCTTATCGCCGGGAGAAGCTATCGCCGGGCTCACCCGCCCTTGACCCGCCGGTTCCCAGCCAGGCGGCGGGGAGGGTTTGACAGTCCGTCCCAGCCCGTCCCGGCGCCCTTTCCCTACCCCCCCCGACTTTTTAAACTCTCTGCTCAGAGTGGTTTTCCTTCTTTTCTTTCCTTTCCTTTCCCTTTCCTTTTCCTTTCCTTTTCCATGAGAAAGCACCGAGCCGATGCTCCAAGGTAAATTGAGGGCCACGCCATACTAACGCCGCGCGTCGTCCCTTCGATGCCAACGGCAGGATGGAAAACTTACCGAGCGAGTTAGCGGGCGACATGCTGTGTGGAGGGCAGCTTTCCGCCTCCTTCCCTCCTCTCCAGCCAGGGAGACAGAGTTTCTCCCGACTGCTGCTACCACACACAAGAGAAAACACAAGTTTGCCGGGTTTCTGACAATGGCCAACCTGCGGCTCCCATGAACCGGTGCTCCTCAGAAGTTGCCCAGGGAAGTTGTGGATGCCTCATCATTGGAAGCATTCAAGGTCAGGTTGGACAAGTCTTTGAGCAAACTGGTCTAGTGAAAGGTGTCCCTGCCCATGGCAGGGGGGTTGGACCAGGTGATCTCTGAAGGTCCCTTCTGACCCAAACCATTCTGGGAGTCTGCGTTTCTGTAACCCAGTTTGCTCAGCACTTGGGTCTGTCTGCAACAGACAGCCATCCTGCGTGTGCCACCAAACTACAGGGAAAGCTGGGAGAAAGCTGGTCAATATGAGCCCATGTACACTTCGTGCTGAATTGTAGCAATGCCTGCACCTTACTCACCTAGACTTATACACGAAATAAATGGATGAGAAGTTCAGCATGAGAATCATCAGAGCGTGAGGCCAGCAAGAAGAGCGGATTAGGGAAGCTGGGCAATACTAAGGCTTGAATGTACTCAGAATGCAGAAAAATATTAGCAGGCATTGCCAAAAAAAGAAATTTCTAAAAGAAGAGTAAAACCCTTCTTTGAGACTTGATGGTGTTATGCTACACTGGTCTGTGGTTTGTGCAATCAATCCGATGGCATCTCCTACAGCATGCACTTAATAATTACCCAGCTGCTGAACAGGTTGATTTCTTCTTAGGTACAAATCAAACAAGCATCGCAATCTATTGCAACGCGGAGTATCTACAGTCAGCACGTCAGGTGCTAAAGACGGCTGCTCTGACCTGTGATGTAGAGCTACAGCTGAACCCCGATTTCTTAAACTGTGTTTATATGGGACAATCTGCTCAAAGGATCTTGGCCCTCTTATTAATTAAATTAAATTAAATTAAATTAAAATTTGTGAATAAATTCTTAAGGTAAGGAACAAGTGGGTGGTTGTAACTATATTTAGAGCATGTATTCCTGTGAGAAACACAAATCTTGCTGTATAAGCTCCACTGCCACAGCTGATGCTAGTCATATATCACTGCTCTGTGATAAATATATACATATATATGGCTGCACAGCACAGGGAGTGTTGCATTTCTCTATTATGGTTACTCCAGCAAAACAAGCAGCCTGTAACGCAGCAAAGAATGCTGAAATCACCGACAGCTCATTCATATACAGAAATAATTGAGTTACTACCACCGTTTTTGAGCTATTAAAGTATGAAATTAAAGGTGGTCTCTTCCTCTTGCATAAACAACGGTGGTGAATGGGAACTTCAGTTTGTTCCCAAGCACATCTGTGCATTTGGTGGAAACAAAGAGTAGGGTGTTGATGTTTCTTCCTAGAAAGAGATACACAAGTGGGAAGCAGAAATTAAGAAAACCCATCTGTTTTCTTAGCAATTTGAGATAAAAGGACTAGTTGGATCACACTGGCTTCCACTCATGTTACCTTTCAATATTCAAGATCTCTCTCAAACCAAAAATGAAAATAAAATAAATTTGCAGAAATCTCTTACCAATTCTAGCAAAGAATTCACCCTGATGAGTAGAAATGTTGTAATTTTCCCCATGGAGAGAAATAAAGGCTCACAAAATCGCTTCACAGCTACTCCTGCGGTGGATTGGATTCTGGTTTCACTTAGTAAGCTGATGCCGCGAGGTTGACCTCTGCGGGGCTGCTTTGTGGTTGAACCAGTTAGAGGGACAGAATTTGTTCTCGGGGGATTTGAGTTTCCTAGCAAGGCTCATTTCCTCGGAGAGCCCAGAGCGCAGCCGGGCTGTTAAGCGTTCAGCGAACAAAGATGAAGACGCAATTCTGCTTTCTTTTACAAAGCTCTGAACTCACAGGACTGCATCTTTCAAGACAGAACGGAAGACTCCAGCCACATAACTTTGAATAGTTAAGCACTAAGTACAATTGGTGATTAGAAAGTACAAGATGTGACTCGCGTAAACTGCGCAGGTTAAAACTACATGTTATCCCAAGACCATATCCTAGCACCGACTGTTTGGCTGCATGGGTGGAAATCTTAATCGATGGGTACCTTACTCTGTCATTACTTAAATGCTCAGTTAAAGGTTGTAGGGAAGTCAGTAAGATTGTTTTAATGTGTCTCGTAGGTAGCAAGAACCCGATCATTTCAGAGAAGCTGGTGAGGTGAATCCATAAAATGGAATAGTTGATAACAATTATTCATTATTTAAGGACTGATGACCTGAATTAAGATTGAATTATTGTAAAGAAAAAGAAGACAAATTACTATTTGTTTAGAATATGTGTATTTTATAAACCTTAATAGATGTTTTTGACTCGGTGTTTTAGATTGGAAAAATGATAATAAGCATAAAGAAATTGTAAGGGTGTGCAGCTCATTGTGGGATAGCCAGTACCGTGTGGGATGCTGAAAACTGATTTAGATAGTTCATTAATTCCATTATGAACAAAGACTAATGGTTTCACTCTATAACCACAATTTATTTGGCATTCACAACGGTAGTAGCCAAACACTAATGCCAGTCACTTCCCAGTAACTACTCCTCCCAAGATAGTATATCCTTCCAAGTAAAGTTTATCCCCACCTTCCAGATAGGGAATCTGAGGAAAAAAGTGGTTAGTGAATCAGCTGGTGCATACGAAAGCCTTCCACAGAGGAGCTGCACTTCCTAATGTAACTGAGGCATCCCACTAAAACCATGAACCTTCAGACAACGAAGAAAAGCGGAATTTGTCTGCTGTGACTTTTTTCATAGCACCGTGTCTCCTTTTGTTTCTTGAAGACATGGCTGATCTTCAATAGCACAGCAATTAATTGATGGATGGTCTGGAGGGGACGGGGAGCGCAGGGAGGGAGGACACCAGGGGTGTCTGAGAAGGGTTTTGCAGCCGTTCAGCTGCATTCAGCCACCAGCAGTACAGCTGCCAGGTGTATTCCGTATGCGACACTAGGTTTGGTATTTGAGATGCTCCCTTAATTGCCATGCAATGACCAACTTTGGCCCCGAAACGTAAGGACCTGTTACTTCAAAAGTTTGGTAAACCGAATCGGAGACATGCAGAGAAAGAGAAGTTTTCTACCAAGCCAGCCTGCCAGCCCAGCCCAGCAGCGTTTGGCAGGTATTCCTCCCCAGAAAAAGGGAAAGAGTCCGTCTTCTGTGGCCCAGAGGGGGCTTGGCTTCGCTGGCAGGTCTGTCTGTACACACGCATGGGTGGAGGGGGAAGCAGAGGAGTGGGAACTAGAGCAGAGACCTGTAGGTAAAAAAAGTAACTAAGTAAACTTTATTTACCTGGAGCTGCCCCGGGCTGATGCCAAAAACCTGTGACTCATTAGCAGTGCCTGTGGCCACGCACAAAGTTGACATAGCAGATGTGGACCTAATGACTTAATAGTACACGAAACACGAAGTCACTTCTGCCCAGAAGTGCGTTGTTGGTTTTTGTTTTTTTTTATTTTTGCTGAAAATATAACTTGAGGCGAATAACTCATAGGGTGTTTTATTTCCAGTTCATTTCCTCTCTTTGATAACAGTGGCTGTAGAGCCAGTTACATTCACTTGGGTTTTTGTTGTGAGGAGAGCATGGGATGGATTGCCAGTAAAGAAGCCCCATGCAAACATCTGTCAAAAGTAGATGAAATCCATCACGAGGAGCAAGGGGTGTCCCCGTTGAGCTGGGGTTTAACCCTTGTCCACTTCCTTTTCATATCCATCTCTTACACCGTAGGAGCTCCGTCTCCATCATGACAGCACCTTTGCTGCTTTTTTCCTCCAGTTTTTCCATGAGGGAATCTGATGGGACGGTGTTTTGTGCATAGCCTGGATTTAATACGGCACTTCAGTCCTGGAAATGCAGGTCTGGATGGAAACCAGCATTAGCTGACAGTTGCAAGGAGGTGTTAAAAATCTTGATTTTGGACTTAGAGACCTTACCAACCCTTCCAGCCTTGAAATGCCTTTGTGGGTCCTTTGTGGGTCCAGCCTTCAGCCTTAACCTTTGTACCACGCAGCCAACAAATAAAGGGAGCACACATCGCGTTGTGCCTGCATAACGCCATCAGGTATGAGACTGGGAGAGCAGAAACACACGTGATAATCCCGGTTTTGGTGCTGAGTTACCATCAGACCTTACGCAACCCGTCTCCGAAGCTGGGAGATTCTCGCCTGCCAAGCCAGGGCACTCCCAGCAGGTATGTGGGGTAGACAAATAGGAGTGTTAGCATAAGTATTAAGGGCAGCTGGTAAGGGAAGTAGGGCGGAACAAAAGAGGTCCTGATTCAACACCTTCATGTGTTCTTTCTACTACAGAGAAACACGTACCTTTGAAGCATGTAACCGTATTTAGAAAAAAAGGTAACAACAAAGGTGTGAGTATTCCGCACCCAGCTAGGATTGAAGGCTTTCACTCCATAGTGAAACTTTTCTTATCCTGAATTGTGTACCTCTGCCTTTCATCATCTTAGATTTGAATTTGCCTGACGCCCAGCATCGCCCTCTCTCACCGGAGGCAGTGCAAGTTTGCAGAATGTTGTTCAAAGCGTGCTTAAACCACTCAACCATCGCTTCCATAGTTAGTTTGTTTTCTTTGTACTTCCGCATTGATATTCTTCTCCTGAGGCTTCAGATTTGTGTTAAGACCTGAGGTTTTCAGGTGAATTTTTAGCATTGCACTGCGTCATCTGAAGTTTCATCATCAGCCTGTTTTCAAACAAACTGTACTTGGCTTTCGCCTTAAGGACAGCACATCGGAGTCTCGGCAGCGCAGCAGCTGCTAGGGCTGGCTGGATTATCTTGTCAACTGACGCAACCAGCCCTACAAAATGAATCATGGTGTTGACTGACTGGACAAAGCAACTCCAAGTGTCCTCTCTTGACCAATCTGTGTTTTGACTCAAGCACATGCAAAAGTCTGGAGTTAAGCTGGCCCAATATTTAGGAACTGAAGTGTGATTTTTAGTTGAGATACGTAGATTATTGCTTATAAGTGAAGCACACTTTTTTTCCCCCCTCCAAATAAGTCTCATAAGACCGGATGATCACATTTTCAAGGGAAAATGTCCTGTGCCACTGTATGTTATTTTTGGGGTCGGAGAAAGTGCTGCTATACAAAACACACATGACTTAAGATGACACCAACATCCACAGTGGAAATAACGTATTTTGAATTCAAGTAATAGGACAAGATCATATAATTTTCTGGAGGTGCATTTTCTGGAGAAGCGTTGAAATTCTGCAACTGGGGACCAAGAGCTGGCTCTGTCTAGCTGCTGCAACCCTGTTAGAAGTGTGCGGGTTCGTTCATCCCTCCTGAAATGGATTTTCACATTATTTACACAGACATTCATATTTTCACCATAGGATACAAAGCTTCCTTCTTTCCTTTACCTGTAGCTCTACTGCATCTCATTCAGACTGAAATGAAAACTTTAGCAGCCATATCTGACAGAATTTAATATGCGATTAAATTTCAATGGATTAGTTTATCTCACTGCTCTCTTGTGAAGCCGCTATAAAGTAAATTGTCATATTTCATTTTAGAAATCCTGGTCTATGGCAGCAAGCAATACTGAGATAGCGCTGGACAATACAGATTTGCCCGTGAAGCAACAGAAGCATCACCTGCGCACTATGGTATCTCCAAGGGCTTCCCCACCTCTCTGCTTCTCTCTGGCCTTTTCCAGTAGCATCTCTAACCTTCTATAGCTGGCATCCTTATTTTGTTAATACTTGTCCAAATTAGAACAGAATGTGTTACTAATGACCTATGCAGTTATATTTTTAGTTCCTATGTTTTTGGCACTCTTGAGCAACTGCTTTCCAGTAAGCAGCACACCACCTTTCAATGACTTTGTTCTGTCAGCTTTTAAAACAGGGATGTCCCCATACCTTCTTAGGCTTGGAAAGCCCAGGATTTGCTATTACTTGGATTTGCTTACACTTCCTGCTACTAGCTCAACCCATTTTGCACTTACGGGAGGAGGAGATTTTGAAAAGGAAGAAAAAGATAATTAAAAAAAAACCCCACAACAACAGCAGGAAACCAATCAGCAACAGCTTTTTGCTTCTTGCAAAGGCACCCGAGTAAAATGCATTCCATCCAAAGGTAAGGTTACAACACAGCAGCACATAAACCACCTAAAATTACATAGTATGTTTCATGAACTGAAACTGCAGCACATAAATAGCCTAGTCCTGTATGTCAGCATAACGTGTTGCTGGGTTACTCGCTGCTTCCCTCAACATAATGAGTTTTCCAAGAAACAGGAGACAGTCTTCTAGAGAGAAGTAGAAAACAAGAAGCGTATTCCCATTCAGCAAAGCCACTATACAGAATTACATGGAAACTACCTAATGGAAGTCATTAAGAAATTTACCAGAAAGGCTAATACTTCTTCTAAAGATTAAGTGGATTGTGTTCTTTTTAAGTGTTTTAGCCATTGTTTTTTTTTCTTGGAGGGACAGTTGTCAGGGCCCAGAGAGCACCAACAGACTCTGCAACCTCTACCAACAGATCTCACATTTTGAGAATTCTGATTATCCAGTGCTAAAAAAAGACATTTGAAGATACAGCTGAAGTTCCAGGAGACTTTGTAAGTTTTTCAGACACCTGCAGTTAGCTATACAAAAGATGAAATTGTTTAAAAATATCGTGCTGTCTAATCAAAGGTTATATCTTGCCCAATATATTGATCAATACTTAATTTTCACTGGTCTCTTAACTCTCAAAGTTTCCAGAGTTTGTAGTTATTCTTCTACTGCAAATTTTTATAGGTGAGCGAGTTTTACAGAAAGAGCTGTTATTAATCAGAGGATAACAGGCCTAATGGGTTGAACCCGGGGATTCAGAATTCACAGCTTTAATTCTTTCTTTGCTATTGACACACTGCACTTCAGCGAATAATCTAAAATCCCCACATGTTTTTCTGTCTGCAAAAATACAACAGTTATGAACTTCCGTATATGTTAATCAGATTTTCACACAGAAAATTTCCTACTGTTTTACCCCCCAAATGCTATATAATATGGTGATACCTTGCGTTCAAAATTATCTAAGTCTTCTTATAAAGAGATCATGGAGGTAACACATTGTAAGTCTTGTGATCCCACCCACAGGCTACATAAATATCTTTCTTTTAAAAGATTTCAAACTGCTCAACCTATACAACAGATGCACTATATATACAAGAAACATTTTCTATAACGGAAACAGTCCCTCAGGATGCAAAACCAATGCAGAGCCATGCTTCCCAACAGCCTATGTTGAAAAGCAAAGAAAAAAAGAAAAGGAAAGGAAAGAAAAAGGAAAAAAGGCATGCAAGCAGAAGAAATTGCTCTATATTGCTCTATTTTTCATTTGTTTGGAAACTGATGCAGAACTGATTAGCCTGCAATGTAGTGCTTTCTTATACAAACAAGAAATTATATCTGGTCGAGAGCAAGGCTCTTTAAACCATTCCTATCTAGGAGTGGTAAATAAATAAAAGCTCCAAATAAAGTAGCCTGAAATGGAAGGGCTTGTTATGATGGAAAGGCCTTAAGGCACCTAATCATTTTAGTAACAGGCTATAAAATCATCTTCCAGAGAACAACTATAGCATAAGCTACACAAATCATTTGAACTGGAGAGGTTGAGAATCAGTTTGGGTATCAAAAGTTAATCCAGGCTTATCCCTCCGGAACTGCAGATGCTTCAGATGAAGCGTGTACTAGAACAAAGCCCACAGTTACCTGTTTCAGTACTGGAGTTAAACTTAGATACTTTTAACTTAAGTATACAAGTCAAGATTGCATACTGTTATTACAAAGCAGTTCTTTAAGCACACTAGTTTCTAGTACTTTCTTTTTCTAGTACTTACCTTTCTTTTTATGAATGTAACATTGATCAGAGATGCTGCCTTTACCAAGTCCTGCTCCTGCTGGGGTAATACCTGTCTTTTGCTTATGGTAAAAAAAAAGGTCTGTCCAAGCACAAAAGGTTTATCTGCATCCTCTCTGTAAGAAACAGGAATACCCATTTCATTATGGTGTATATATCAAATAGCTTTGTACTTTGTGTCCTGCTTTCTGATAAAATCGGGTTGCTTATTTATTACACCCTCTCTAATACTTATTGGTGCATCCCAATAAGAGATATGTACAGATATATTCATCCTCCTATTGAAAAAGAATCATTTTATTCTCCTTTTGAGAGCATCTTCTAAAAGTGGATGAGAAAACATGGTCAAAGAACAAGGTATCAATCCTCTTGCTCCCACACCGATTCACTTACAGTTCCTGGAGACAACAAGCAGTTCCTGGTTTTGTGTCCTACTGAAATGACTTCCTTTGCTTTCCGTTTTCAGATAACATGAACTCCTAATGAGGCCTCTCAGCTATAGCTGGTTTTGTTAATATTCACACTGAACTTTCCTTTATGGTTCACACTGGTTATCTGCTCAAGACTTGAAATACTCCAACCAGTAACCCTTGACAAACTTCTCTGGAGCCTTGAAAAACCTTCCAGAAAAGGTCTCTAATTGCACTTAGCTGAGACCACAGATTTTTCATAGGGCAAACATTGCCTACTACGGAAAAAAAGGTCAGTATCATCAGAAAGCTTGTACAGAGACAGATGCTGCCCCACCAAAGATCATCAACAATACCCCGCCTTATTGCATGGGGTCATTGATGAACAGGAAGACAGATCTCTGGTGCAAGCTGACCCTGGTAAGGATGGATTGAGAAGAGATTTAGGACACCACTGTAGTACGGGTGCACAGTTCGAAATATTTGTGTCTGGCTCGTCTTAAACATGATGAGCTGAACCGCATCGCGGGAATGATAGTCAAGAAGATGTTTTGTCCGATGGTGACCATGGCGAGGGGGAGGTGCTGATCTCCTCTCTCTGGTGACCAGCAACGGGACACGAGGAAATGAACTGAAGTTGCATCAGGTGAAGTTCAGGTTGGACATTAGGAAAAGGTTCTTCACTGAGGGTGGTCAGTCACTGAACAGGCTCCCCAGGGAAGTGGTCACAGCCCCAAGCCTGTCAGAGTTCAAGGAGCGTCTCGTCAACGCTCTTAGTCGTATGGTTTAGTTTTAGGTAGTCCTGCGAGGAGCAGGGAGTTAGACTCGATGATCCCTATGGGTCCCTTCCAACTTGAGATATTCTATGATTTTATGACTATTTTCTGAGCCTGAACGCTGCTGATGTGCTATGAAAGAGGAGCTGAACACAGTGAAGACAGACTTTGGCTAAATGGTTTATTTGCGAAGAAGACAACTTTTTTTTTTTTTTCTTTTTTTTTTTTCCAGGGCAAGGCCACCAGACCTGAAAAGAACGGAGAACGGCCAAAGAAGGGTGTTCAGAGATTGGGCCTTGCAGACGGACCAGTGAGGAGAAAGACCAGTGAGCAGCCACCCAAAAGGGAGACCTGCTCTGAAGGAAGCGATGGCACAGACAGAACCAGACACCATCAGTATCTCAGCAGTCAAACGGCTGAAAACGAACTGGCACAAAAGTCAGGTTGAAAGGTTAGTCCTTGGCAGAAGGGGTAGACTGCACCTCACTTCTCTTTCTCCCTTCTCACAAACATGTATTTTTCACTCCTGCTGTTATGCAATGCGCAGTGGTACATTATGAAACCATTGCCACATCCTCCTAACAGGTGTTGCCACACTTGGTATCGGGGTGAAGTTGGAATCATATGAATTGTTTTTTTAAATTATTTGGGATAGCTATTTAACTTTCATTGCAGTAACTCAAATTTATTTTTTTTACAGCAGTCTGACACATTTAGTAATCAGGACAGACAGCAGGAGTAGAGATGATAAAATACAGCCAATTTTTTATTTAGTGGTTCAGTTCTCCTAGTGGAGAGTTTCTCTAGAATCAAGATTTCAGTAAGGAAGGTAGGCCTCAGGCAAAGTCAGGAAGCTGGATCACACTGTAACTTAACCCAAATTTTCCCCTCTTATATCACCAACAAATAAATAAAATATGGAACAGTTATTGTTAAATACAGGACCTGAAAAATGATGACTCTGAGGACAACTGTACATATAAATTGCATACAATACATATGAAAAGGGAAAGGACAATTTAGTGCAGCTTTTGGGCAAGAATTTGTAAGCTTCAACGGCAGTATAACACATCCTGCTAGGAAAAGAGGGAGATCTGTTCATGTCTTAATTTACATATACTGATATAATTAGCTAAGGATAGAGTCAAGCCGATATGCATTAATGTCTTAATTGAACGGAATAAAAATAATTAATTAAATTGACAAACAGGACAAGTAGACCAAGAAAACGGGGTTGAAACAGGTCAAACCAAAATGCTTTCTATCAAATCTTTAACTGTTTGAGCAATAATTCCAATGTAATTTAATCTTATGTAGGTGACTTGTAATTTGGTAAAAGGAAAAGGAAAAAAAAGCCAAAATGAAAGATTTATGAGCTCCAGGAGGACCACAGCTAAACAAATGACTGTTACATTTAAAGAGGACACGGAAATATATTGTAGATTTTTTTCATATGCTTATTAATTTAAATTAACTCAGTTTTCAGTAGAGCCCCAGTCAGATACCTGCAACTTGCGCAAGAACAATTGTCAGCCAAGAAACAGCAAAATGAATGAAGGTTTAAGCCCAGAGCTATTCCCTGTGCACCATCGAATAGCTATATGAAGTTGTAAGAGTTTAAAAAAGACAAATTAGGATACAAGACAACTTGTGTATGAAACCGGATTGAGGAATTCCAGGTTTCAATCCAGGGCCTTGTTGCTTTTAACAAGACGAGGCAAAATCCAGCTTTCAAGCGGTGCGGACCAAATGGTTTAACTGTCTTGTAGAAGCTGATACGCCGCACCCAAAACCGAGATAAAGTAACTTTCTCACTGCTACCCGAAAGGTGGAGGCAGAGGAAAGGAACGAGACTGAAGTTCTCGGTCATTCATACGAGACACCGTTCTCTCAAACAAGCACTCAGGCATTTCTTCGCTTACAAGCATTTAGAGCAATCGCTTCAAACACTAGAAATACTAGCATGTAATTGTTTGTCAACTGCTTCGCTAGTGCTTGCAGTACAACCTTCTGCTGTGACTAACAACTGGCCGAAATCTGGCAGCTGAACACAAGTCTCTTGATAAGTAACACCGGGCTGTCCTGAACGAAGACGCAGTCAACAATAAGACCACTTCCAAAAATTGTCATGTTAGAGACTGCATGCCGCTGCTTTCCCAGAATGTTGTTATAAAACAGCCATGAAACATAAAAGTTAATAGAAATTAACATTAGCCTAAGAGAGCTAATGATTTCGCACTATTTTTCAAATTTTGGCTTCAGCGTTTAGACCTTAGAGAGACCATTAGCCCTGAACTAACGCAGACAGCCTGAGCTTTGTAGCCCAGGTTCCCTATACCTGAAATAAAGAAGTAATCAGATAGATGACACCTTACTGTAAAGAATGTCTGACAGAAGACGCCCAGACCTTTGGAATTCAGCGCTGTTGGTAGCTTTCAACGTAGTGGTTAATGGCGATTAAGAGGCTGATTTGAATTTCTAATCTGAATTTGCCTGGCTTCAGCATCCAATCTCTGTTATGTCTTCCTTAACCACACTAAAAAAGCCTTGCAGCATCCACTATACTCTTTGGCAGGATTGCTTTTGTATTGTACACTCCTTGATTTTCTACTTGGGAAGTCGAAACACTCTCCCCAAGGTCTCCTACCATATAAAATTTTCCTCTATTTCTTGAACTTGGGGTTCTGTGACTCTTCATTTCTTCAGTTCAACATTTTAAAACCTTAGCCCCGGTGCTCACCCAGTAGCAGAGTGGTTTCATAGTAGTTTCACAGGTGCAGGCCAGGGAGTGAAGCCACTAAGATAGATTCTGTTGACATCCACTTGCTGTGTTCTCTTTTCCACAGAATTACGTCAGGAGTTTGCTTGTGGGGAAGCTCTACGTTCACAGCAATCCTTAAATGCTTTTCACTGGTGCTGTTTCCCAAGAGACAACGTGTACATTTAATTTTCATTTCTCGTTCCTAGAAGTATGCCTTTGTAGGTGATAACATTAGCATATTATGTTTAAGCCTCCTAGCTTGGAGCAATTAAAATCAGAGAGATTGGCTTTTGTTTTCATGCAATTTAAATCGGCAGGGTTTTTTAAAATTTGTTTCTGGAATACAAGGGAAAATGTTGAATAGTATTACTATAACACCAATACTCTTGGAAAGTCTTCTAGAAAACATCGCCATTTGATTCTCCATCAACGGTCTCTCAAAGCATTTTCCAGGCTGCACTACAGCATCTGGACACACGCTCTATCTGAACGGCCCGCTCCTACCCAACTACTGCGTGGTGCTGCAGGGAGCTGAAACAGAAACACTAAGATTGGTTTGAATGAAACATGAGTGGGAATTATTTATGTGAAAGCACGAGCAGCGGCACGAGGTTGAAGGAACAGCATGATTTGATAACCGAGAACATGATTAGCAGCAATCAAACTAGTAAACACTGAGGAATGTGCTGTTTACATCAAGACCAGGAGGTCTGAGCTCCGATAAGGCGGCAGCAGGATGACTTGTCAGCAAAAGACCCGAGGTCCAAGAACAGGAGGATGGCAGCAGGATTGCAGCACACCCTATGTGCCAGTCTGCTGCTCGTTATCCCAGCAGGAAGGAAGGCTGTAGCCATAAAGATACTCGAATGAGGAAACATAAAAAAACCAGGTAGCAACCTTCCCTACGGTTTATGGAGGGATAAGGTAAGCAAGGTTATGATGGAAAGTCACATTGTAATAGCTGAAGAATATAAATACCTGGATGACTGTTGTGGTTTACCCCAGCCAGCAGCTCAGCCACACACAGCTGATTGCTCATCCCCCACCCAGCGGGATGGGGGAGAGAATCAGAAGGGTAAAAGTGTGATAACTTGTGGGTTGAGATAAAGATAGTTTAATAACTTGTCCTCGTTTGAGGTTAAACGGAACCAAATTTCTGTTCAGTAATTTTATTTGCAGCTAGGCTTCTTCTAACTCTGAAATTAACAGCACGTTGTGCAGAAACTGTTCGCTCTCAGAGTGATAAGACCTGATTATGCCAAGGAATGGTATGCACAGAGGCTCTTGCTTATATTTACTGCTATAACAACCAAGGCCAACTAACTTTGTTATTTGCCCCGTTGGAGGGTCAGAAGCAGAAAAGCGTAAAGGGGTCCCACCTGTGGTGAGGAGTGGACAGGACACGTGACCCAAAACTGACCAACAGGGTATTCCATCCCATACGTATCATGCTCAGTATAAAGCTGAGGGATCAAAGGGTCAGGTCTCTTTCTTCAATGGCCGGTGTCCGAGGAGGACCCTGTCTGCTCATCTGCCTTTGATCCTGATCCGAGCGTTCCTGACTCCAGATCCAGAAACCAGTTCCTGTCTATCGCTGACTCCAGTCTGGGACTTGCCCAGTGCCTGACAGTGACGTGGTCATCATCCTGGGAGCTTCATACAGTTTTGTATATATTGTGTATTTCATTATTTCCTTTTTATTATTTTATTAATATTTTCACTAAAGTAGTTTAGTTCCTTCTAAACTCCCAAGTCTCTTTTTCTCTTTCCCTCCTCTCTGGAGAGAGAGGTCGGGGAGAGCATCTGTCATTCATCTCATTGGCCAGTCTGGCCAAATGACAACATAACTAAAACAAAACAAAAAAACCCCAACAAAGCAAAACATGCATACCCCAAAAAAACTCCCAAACCAAAACCCACAAAGATAAAAAAAACGCCAAACTCAAGAAAAACAAGTGCTGCCAAAAGTCTAATTGCTTGCCACCAACCTACTGGTGCCCAGCCAGTCCCTAAGCAATTCCTGCCCTGGAAAACCTCCTTCCCCCCAAAGTTTTATTGCTGAGCACAACGTTATGTGGTCTGGGATGTCCCTCTGGTCAGTGGGGGTCAGCTGTCCCAGCTGTGTCCCCTCCCAACTCCCTGTGCAGCCCCAGCCTGCTCACTGGTGGGGCGGTGTGAGGAGCAGAAAAAGCCTTGACACTGTGCTCAGCAATAGCTAAAACATCCCTGTGTTATCAACTCTGTTTCCATCACAAATCCACAGCACAGCCCCATGCCAGCTACTGTGAAGAAATTTAACTCTATCCCAGCCAAAACCAGCACACTTGAAAAGTTTTCCACTGCCAAGGAAGACCCCAGTGACATGGCATTTACTCAAGAGCCACCATTCCTTGTCTTTCATGGGGATCTCCAGCCTGCCTGGTCCGGCCGCTTGGTCATGGGATTCTTGGTGCTTGTGAGCATGTGGGTGTGAGAATATGACTGGGTGAAATCTATGAGAGAGTCAACATTGTGTGACTGAGATCGGTTTTGTTTAAAATAAATACCGCCTTCCCTTTCCTTCTGGTCTTGAGTTGAATTTTGTCACATTAGTTTCCTACTGCACACAGTCAATGAACTACAAAATGGTCTCTAAATTTACAGTCTCTGCAAAGAAGGAGGATAGCTGTTTGACCAGACTTATTTTCTTTATAAGCCTATTTTAGTTCTTTGTTATTTGAATCTCATAACAGACCTCCCAGTGTGGTGTTTCACACCAGTACCATGGCAACAAGCATATCACCATCCCACACACTTTCTCTGAATATGGGGACGACATGCACATCATTCCAAAATTTTTGTGCTCCGAGATCTCTTTTGAAGGACCATTAGCAGGCCACCACCTTTCGGTCAACTCCTACTTATACCTGGTTTCAGTTTTTAGGCCTGTAGATACTGAATACCTGATAGAAATAAACATCCCGTTGGATTACAAGGGAGCTATGAAATATGTCATTATCTTCACGCAAAAACAAGTTTTTGTGACTGTTTCTAAAGACGGAACATAACCACGTTGACCTTATCTCCACCCTTCACAATTTGACCTTTGGCCTAGCAATGAGGCTATATTGCAGCTAGCAGGTATTGCAGCACAATGCCTTAATATCTTCATCTGTGCGAGGCAGAGTTTCCCAATCAACATCTTAAATCCCTTAGCAATTTTCTGTACTTTAATTTCTACTATTTCCTCTTCTTTCCACTTAAATATTTGATTTTTTTAAGTGTCAGCATTTCATCACTCTCCTCAGTTTGTCAAAAAGCAAAAGCATTTCCTCTCTTGCTGTCGTGGCTTTGCGTCCATCTGCTCAACTTTGTAAAAGTAAAATTACTGAAAAGAAAATTGGTTCTACCTCAAACCAGGACAAACTTTTTTTTTTTCCCCTTAAGGCTTCCAGCTTTTAGCAATTTATTTAATTAACAAGCTGAACAGATTTTTTTTTTTTTTGAATAAAATGTTAATTTCTTTTTAGAGTTATCTCTGCCAGCTGGGAACAAATATTGTCAAGTTTTTATCACTGGTTCCTAGACCAGTGCACCAAAATCCAGCACAGTAATTATTTAATTATAATAATCCACTATCCAAACCAGCTGTGTATTGTTAGATACAATGGTTTTCTACAAGCGTACCGTAATAAGCACATTTGACTATTGGCTGTGAGTCATCTTCCCCCGTGTACGCGCACGGCAAGTTAATCATCCAGTTCTGAGCTTTAACAACACAGCTCTTTGCCAACACGTGTCCGTCTCATACTTCCCCAGCCGGTGCATTCCTTCATTTCTATTTCGGTTTCTATGGTTCAGAATTATCAGTATCTCCAAAACAGATAACAATCAACTTTAGTGCTGGGTGTCACCTCCCCTATTTTATCTTTCTCAAGTAAATAAGCGATTAAAAAAACCAAACCCGGTCTCAAAATTACTCTAGGCACATTTAAATAAATTGTTTCAAGGCTTTATTATGTATTTTTTACAGTCTACTAGCACACTGTGATGAGAAAACATTCAGCTGTTTCAAATTACGGATGCAGAATGAGGATCCATCACTGGTGACGATGACAGAAAGAAGTTTCAAGCAATTTGAAGAAAAAAAAAAAAAAAAACCAAAACCAAAACCAACCAAACCCTCAACAGGCTGCTGACGGATGATAGAAATTTTCTTTCTTCTCCGAGGCCTTTTAAAAGTCTAAATAGTTATGTTGATGATTCTTCCATTTCATTAGACCAATTATAAAAGGCGTTTGTCCCCTTACGTGCCTTGTTATTGATTACTATGGTAAAGGTGGCTCCTAAAGCTTCACTAAATGAAAGACAGCTCTGGACTCGTCTCTCCCCAAGCAACGTTCACAGAGTTCTCAGAATTACAGAATGAGCAATGAATCGAACAGTTTTGCTTAACTAAGGTTCTTTTCTTACAGTTATCTGTACGCCCTTGGGAACTTCTTATCTCTTCCATGTCGTTGAGAAAATCACGTTACTTAACAGCTGTATCGGAAGTTTCAGCTCTCTCTTGGTAATTGCGCTAATAATGTTGACTAGAGCAAAACGATGCAGCCAATTGCTGTTCAGATTTCTTCTGGGCTACAGATTCTATTTTTTCAAACGCTAAGTGCCAGCTCGAACTTACTTATGCAGCAGTTACCATCATTTTCTTATGCATAGTCTGATAACTGTTCTAGACTGGTAGACATCTGTTTTTCCTCACACACTTGAAAAAAAAAAAATCTGATGTCTCACATTCATTAATTTGAAAATTATGTCTGTGTAAAGCTTGGTTAAACCCTGTACCAATTCTAAAAATATGAAAGGGAAACTAAACTAATTAAAAAGGATATTTATTTTGGGACATAAGCCTGTATTAAAGATCTCAGCTGCAGTTCTGTCAATTTTGTTCACCATTTTCATGTCCCCCATCTTAATTTGCAAAGTCAAACATTCACATTTTGGGGACTCTGAGATCACAGTGACAAACACTGAAAGACTATATAGCACTAGCTCCAAAAACCACCATCCCAAGAAGCTCCATTTGCTGCTCAGGTATCCAGTGTCAATGAATCTTACAGGACAGAGAGACACAAATTTTTTTTTTTTTAAAAAGGCAATTGAAAACCAAGCGTGCATTATCTGAATTTGTGCAGTATTGTTTTAAAGTGGATGCAGCAAACTCGCAGTCTGTGGCTGCATTATCCAGGGGAAGAAATAACAGACATGTCAACCCAAGACAGACAGGAAGATTCTCCATCCAGGTGTTGGCTTTGAAAGGTACCGTATCCCTTTAGCCACAACTGCAGGGCTTTTAAAGTCACTCAAGCCCTCAAGCTTGATCAAAGCAGCAGCTGAATTAGCCCACACATACAAAAAGAAAGATGCTCTAAGGATTCCCAGTGGAAGATTATTTACCTAAATTCCTGCGGCCTCCTCTCTCTCGCCTTTTCCAGCCAGCTAATCTTTTAGAGCATAATCCAAACAGCAAAGCAGAACCACGCAGCTAGCGAAGCTCTCGGTGCTTTTTCACCATTCACCACACGTATCAATTAAACAAGGTGTTTGCATTCCCAAGGTACTTTACTAGTATCAATTACACCTCATTCTTGCAGAAAAAAAACAATTACAAGTTCTGCATGGAGAGAAGAAACAAAACTCCTCGATCAGAAAACGCCAGCAAACCCCCCAGTATCTACTAGTTAACTTGAAAGCGAAATACTGTCTAGTCACTAGATAAAATTTAAATTAACTAACTGTGTCAAGACCAGAAGACACTTAGACTCTAAGTGGCTTTTAAATAACTCATTATACATGCAATATAATACTTCAGAAAGGAAAAAGCCACCACCAAAATAGTTGAAAGGTGTTAAAATGATCCCTTCTTGAGACAACTGAAGTCAGCCATTATCTGCCTAATGTTTCCCAGTTTTCTGCCCTTTGTCCAGGAAGCCCCAGGTCCCCTGGTCTGAGCACAGTTAAATACAGGCGTTTTTCAGTCCATGAAAAACACAGAACACTAGTTTTCCCAAACTTCACCAGATAGCCTTAATGACAGATAGTGACTTACACGTCTTCTATTTACTGAAAACAAGTCTTCTCACAAAGCAAAAGATAAAAGAAACTGGGTATTAGGAAAAAAGCATTCCTGACTTACTGCACTTGGTGTTTTCATTAGGAGCCAGGTTTGTCCAAACACACTGTTTTATTTGAAACCATTCCATTTCATTAAATACTATTTTAAAAATATTTATAACATTATGGTCAGATTTAACATCATGTTTACCACATGCCTGATCACGTTTATTCCAGCCTGAGAACCAACTGCATAGACCCTCAAGACCACATCACAAGTTGCTATTGTATATGTAATTGTGGCAACAGTAAAATACAGCACGCTCAGCATCTTGAAAAAAGAATTTTGTAGCACATGTATCAGACAGGCCTGGTTTCCCGATTTCTCCACACCCCCCCCATCTCTGCTTTCCTTAAGCCCAACTTGCCTCCTCATTTCTGCAACTTTACCTCCTCTCCTCTGCAGTACATGTAGTTTCCTTTCCACAGTACACTACCTACCCACAGTACTCTATGGAGCATACTATCATCTGGGGAAGGAAAACCATATTATCATTGGCTTTGAGTTAAGCGGATGCTAATTTATTGGCCACTCTGTGCATACTGATTGGCCAGCTGGAGAGCAAGTCATGTTCACATCGCAGCGCTTCCATAAGCAATGCTATCAATTTAAATCTATCACCTCTGCCAGCCAACTTTTTTTAATATAGAATCACAGAATGGTTCGGGTTGGAAGGGACCTCAAAGATCATCTAGTTCCAACCCCCCTGCCCTCGGCAGCGACACCTCCCACTAGACCAGGCTGCTCAGAGCCCCATCCCACCTGGCCTTGAACACTTCCAGGGATGGGGCATCCACAACTTCTCTGGGCAACCTGTTCCAGTGCCTCACCACCCTCACAGTAAAGAATTTCTTCCTGATATCTAATCTAAATCTCCCCTCTTTCAGTTTAAAATCTTTACCCCTCTTCCTATCACTCCACTCCCTGATAAAGAGTCCCTCCCCATCTCTCCTGTAGGCCCCCTTCAGGTACTGGAAGGCCGCTATAAAATCTCCCCAGAACCTTCTCTTCTCCAGGCTGAACCCCCAACTCTCTCAGCCTGTCCTCACAGGAGAGGTGCTCCAGCCCTCTGAGCATCTTCGTGGCCCTCCTCTGGATCCGCTCCAACAGGTCCATGTCCTTCTTACGTTGGGGGCCCCAGAGCTGGACACAGTACTCCAGGTGGGGTCTCCCATTAAGCATTTCATTAAGTATGTAGAAACTCTTCAGCCAAACTTGGCAAAGATCAAGACTGGTCTACAGCTTCAAAATTTACTAGGCAGAACATCAAATTGTTGGATGAGTAGAATGAATTGCATAAGCAGAATTTTCTTAAGAAATCAGGCTAAAAACAAATAATAATTTAAAAAATCCCTACATCTCATGGATAAGTAACAAATATGTTACAGATACATAGAGACATCGTTCCCTTAGACTATGGGCCACCCCTGTAAAATGTCCATAAAACATCCATTGAGTTCATTTAGGCCATGACTTTGGGCTCCATCTGGTTACGGTGGTCACTCAGGACCTTCTAATTCCTGACTACTGGCCCCAGTATGCCAGCATTGGAGAAGGCAGCTGATAATTCGCTCACCTGGATGATGGCTGGAATCTTTTTGCTTATCTTGCAGCTCACTTAGGATCAGGTGGCTTCTGACTTGTTTAGGATTTCTGTCTTTTCCCCCTCCTGTTCCTGTGACTGCTCTGCTGCAGAACAGGCTGCCTCTTTTGATTCTTCCTCCTGCTCTTAGGAGAAGCTTCTTCCTCCCTTGCTAAACAAGTTGACTTCTGCTTCCATTCTTTCAACTATCGGGGTGACTGATATAGATGAGGATTGGGTCTCTGCTTTAGCCAGGGCTGCTTGTATGTCTTCAGATCCAGAGACCACCTCTTCCTCCCTTGAGGGTGCTGAATAGCCCTTGGCAGGCATAGGTCAGGCCCCAGCACAGGGTGGCAAGTTGTGTCTCTGGCATAGCCAGGGCATCCTTTTTTCAAACATTCTATCACACATCAACATCCTTCACCTGTCCGGGGGTAAACATCAGAGATGTTCATCAGAGATGACAGACCATCAGAGATGACAACCCTTCTAGACACCTGCCCACATGCCCTGCTACCCAGAACCATACTGCCTTGGGACACGTCCTTATGTGATATTCCAAAATAGTTGGTCAACCTTAGGAAAAGCTGGAAACATATTCTTGAAAAATGCGCTAACAGGAGTATTTTGGCTACCTAAGGAATTCAAGATACTGAAGAGTTATTGTAAAAAGGGAGAAGACATCTACCCTGCAGGAAAAGAAGGGGAAGGTGCCTTTTTTCGTTTCCTCCACCGTTTGGCTCTTGGAGGAGAAAAGGGGAAAAGTGTAATTGTTAATTGTCTTCAAAAGATGGTTCCTGAAGTAAAGGGAAGGCAACAATGCAGGACCCAAACACCAGAACAGGCTCAAGGCCAATGCTTTTATCACAGTTCTCCCAGGCAAAACACAACCAAGTGTCACACTGCACAGCACATGGCAGAATTCAAATACAGCCTTTAACAAACTCTCAAATTCAACGTACAGCAAAAAAAAAAGCAGCATGGCTATGATCAGATAAACCAGTGCCAAGAACAAGTAAATCAACATTATGACCAGCAACTGTTAAACAGATAAAATAAGTTCCTTCTAACATGCTGTGGTCAAATTTGTTATCTCAAACCCTTCAAGCCCCGCATCGGGTGCCAAAAGGGACTGTTGTGGTATAACTTCACACAGTTGCTTGCTGACTCCCCCACAGTGGGATAGGGAAGAGAATCAGCAGAGTAAAAGTGAGGAAACTTGTGGGCTGAAATAAAGACAGTTTAATACATAATAAAAAGAAGAAAAAAAAAAGAAAACAAAGGAAAACAAACCCAAGCAAAAATGATGAAAAAAAGCCCCAACTACTTACCACCAGCCAACCAATGTCCAGCCAGTCCCTGAGCAACTCTTGCCCCGGCAAACTTTTTCCACAGTTTTTATTGCTGAGGACCATGCTATATGGTCTGGGATGTCCCTCTGGTCAGTTGGGGTCCCGGCTGCGTCCCCTCCCAGCTCCTTGTGCATCCCCAGCCTGCTCACTAGTGGGGCGGTGTGCGGAGCAGAAAAGGCCTTGATGCTGTGCTCAGCAATAGCTAAAACATCCCTGTGCTATCAACACTGTTTTCAGCACAAATCCAAAACGTGGCCTATAGGAGCTACTGTGAAGAAAATGAACTCTCTCCCAGCTAAAACCAGTACAGAGCCTAAGTCTTCACAAATAAAATAACCCATATTAGATACTTTATTTGCATGTTGCGGAAGTGACAGCAGAAAAGGGAGACTGGTACAGAATGACTTATTCACAAGGTAAAACCCAACAATTATAATCTTAGCACATCTAAACCCAAGCCAATACATTAGAGGGTGTGTTCTCTCATATAAATGCATCATGGAAGATTATGAACAAAATGTCTGTAGACTAAAGAGTTGAACACGTGCTAATCATTAATACTACCCTATGTAAATCTACGTCAACCTTTTGTCAACCACATTTCTCTATTTTTCATAGGCCAACTTTCAGCAAGTAATCAAAAGTTACACGTACATTTATATATATATATATATAAAAATATACATAGATAACACATTCAATTATTAATATATACTACATTTATAGGTTAACTAGCAGATACAACTCCTTCAAATTGAGGTCTCGGTGCAAAAGATGTTGTACGACTGTAGGAAACTGTCAGTTCTGCTCCCAGGGCAAAGGGGAAATTAGAACAAGTTGGGTAATTACAGGAAGCCACCTTGATGTACACAATCTCTATTAATATATTGATATAGAAATCTTCCTGAATGGCGAAACAACTCTACAGAATATTTTCTCCTAACAATGAAATACCTTTTGAAACTAACTACAAGTGATATGTAAGCAAGTACTCCTATACCCATTTGCACAAATGAACAAGAAAGTGAAAGCAGAGAGGGCAGAGGGGGAGAAAGAGGAACTGCCTCTTATCACAGCATTATGGATTCACTGTCTAGAGGTATTTATGTGGGTACTGGCACATGATGGAAAGGTTTGAAGACTTCCTAATATCAACTGTGCTGGTGAGTAAAAACCTTTAGTTACTGTAACACGCTACTTGAGTCAAATGTGATGGATCGAAAACTTATCTCTTAACTAATAACCTAAATTCCCTTTATCGACAAGGAACATGAAATACACCCTAGAAGTGTCTGCTTCTCATCTTATCTCTCATACTTAAGCTGCAAAAAGCCATTTTTTTGGATCAAGCTTTCATCTTTACCCAGTCTCAGTGACAAATCTAAAATAAAAACCAGAGCACACAGTGAGAAAAGTAACTACTTTTTTCCTTTTAATATAGATGTAGTACAGAATGTTTAATTACAGCAGGACAGTGGTTCCAGTTAAATAAAATTAAAAACCTTTATTTTCCCCAAATATAAAATTACTAAATTAATGTCTTAAAAGAATAAGAATATGGAAAGAGCTTTAAATTATACCACCATTTACCACAGTAACCATGATCACCAATTACATACTCCATTGCTTTGGCAAAAAAGTTTTTTTTCTTTTAATAACTGCATATAAACCTAACATAGCAAAGACTGTATACATCTTTATATTGCATTTATTTATATACAGGAATAAATGAACTGTAAAGTCTGCATATACTTGGAATGAGCGAATTTTCACAATAAACTGAAAGAAGAAGGGTAAGAGCTGGCATGGATATTAAAAAATGCTTAGAAATGTAATACATTTATGTACAGACTGTATGGACTGTATTAACAAACAATATGTACAGAACAATTTACTACTATTGATATTTTAGTGTAACTCAGTGTTCATTAATACAGACCTTTGGTTGTATTTAGTTGTTTAATAAGATCTAAGCTCGCATACCTCCAAAATGCAACAAGGTATAAAATAAAGCACAACAATTTGCCAAATGGTACAAAAACTACTATTGTCAGTTCCATTAAACCCAAAAAAACTAGTGTCTCTGTCTAGCCCCAAAATAGTTCTTGTACTTGGAATCAATCTCTATGTGCCATACACAAAAAGAACACCTGAATGTTACATATCTGCAAAATTACATCCCACAACACTTTTTTTGTAATGTGCAATTCATCTTAATAATACTTTCTAATGAACAAGAGAAATTAACTTCAACTTTATAATTTTCCAACACACACCTCTGCAATGACATTGTGAATACTTTTAAATGTTACCAGCAAGATTAAAAAATATATGTGCGCTTCCTTACTCTAAAAGACTATTACCAGTAACTGCTATTTGCTAAGTGTGCCGGGACATTCGTATGAATTATGCAGCTTGCACGTGCCCAACATTTAGCTTCAAAATCATCCTGAGTTTGCACACAATGAAGCAAATCCACATATTTTTTTAAAAAAAAAAACAAACCAAACATACTTTCCTTTACAAAACAATCATGCAACTGAAGAAGAACTGGGCATCCCATGAACTGTTGTGCTTGTCGGAGTTCCGCTTATGGCGTTGAAAATGTGTAGCGAATTAGGCATAACACTGGCCTTTTCTTCAACTGGAGTAATCTTAAAATGGAAAACATGTATTTACCAAAACATTACAAAATGACACAAGCATTTAGAAAAGAGCTAACCAATTTCATAACGTGCTGCTTTGCAACTCCACTTTTTAGTACTCTCTCAATTGCCCCAAAGTTCTTCAGAGGGCTGGTTACTCTTTTCAGCCATCTGCTATGAGATTTAGGAGGGCAGTAGTTATTTGTCCTACATCAGTTCTCCTAATTTAGGTACTACACTGTTCTCTCTAGAGGAAGCTTGAATAGATTCTCTCATTTCTCTTGTTAACTTTCAAAAGGAGTTTCACAAGGACAATAGACTTGCTTTTTGCCCCCCCTCCTTTTTTTTTTTTTTCTGACTTAAAGGTATTTTTTGAGCATTTTTATCATAAGCTATCGAAGCACCAAAAATACTTCATTCTTAACAGCTATAAATTTACTGATGCTAAGATTAGAAATACTGTAAAAAAAGGAATTATATAAAGATTAGACAAACTAAGAGCAGAAGTAAAGAAAACTAATTACCATCCCATCTGATCATATTGGCAAGCAGCAGAGGAGAAAAAAGAAAAATCTGTTAAGATCCTTTTCTATATTTTTCATAACACAATTTTTGCAATTGTTTAAAATCCACACTATTGTAAGACAGCTAATAGTTTTTTTTCAATGACATTACAATAAATATTGTGAGAAGCTCTTTTGCCAAATACAGCAATAGGCAGACACACAAAGGTGACGTTTTTAAAGACTTCAGTGAAGAGCATCATGATGCTAAGCCTTCAGGGGAGTGACCAATCATTTTTTTTTTTAAAAAAAACCCAACCCAACATCGCATGTTTTACTTACTTACAACTAATTATATTTATATAAAAAGAACACAGTGGTAAGCTAATAGTACACATTACTGCAGTCACAGCTGTACTTCCATATTCCATTCACGCTATCTTACTGGTATCAGTTGTTTGCCCCTCCTTCTCTTTGTTTACTTTTAGACAATGTGATTTAGTCCTGAAGTTTCAGGCATTACGTGCTTTTTCTTACCATCAGTCTTTGGGAACACACACACCTGAGGATTTTTTAACACACACACCCCCTGCATTGAGTTCAAAGTATTCTTTGTTGTGTAGAAACTGTCATTATATCCTTTTACTTTTTCCTATGCCAGGGGAATATTAATCTTTCATTTATTATCCTTATCACTAAATTATTTGACCAAAACGGTTTCCTCTCTTTTCTGAAGCGGTCTTCTGTACAGCTGTCCAATTCTCACGTATACCTTGTTCATCTTAATTAGCTGTCCAATCAGTTATCCTCCTTTCTAAAACCCTCCACTGCTTTCTGCTTTTCAATATATCACATCGGAACACAGTCAAACTGTCCCATTTCTGTCAGCTAAGCAATCTCTTTTCTTGTTCCATGGATCTTTCAAAACTGTTTTTCTCTACACGCATATCTGAAAGATACTGGTTTTTTATTAAAAAACAACAACACATGGATTCTGACAAAATGGTATCGCTCCCTACAAACCTTGTTTCACAATATTCTCTGTCATTCGTGGTTAAAAAAGTTAGTTTTGTGGTAAGGTTTTCCCTGTGATAGTGTAACAAAAGAATAAGAGAATGAAAACAAAGCCTACACACTAGCTGTATTCTTGTACTTCACCATAATTATACCATAGCACAGAGCTACTCATAGCACAGTACCTGAGCAAACCACATCGGGAAATAATGGAGAGCAAGAAAGTGCGTGAAGTGAACTTCAGACATTTGACACATTTTTTGAATAGAAAAAAGTCACCATAAAAGTTTTGGATACCATCTAAGCAAGGGCAGAATAAAGGTAAATCTTTTTTAGATAAGCCTATGACTATCTTTTTGAGCAAGTATTTATTGGATAGAGTAATTCAGAGATGTCAAAAAATAGTAAATGGATAAAGTCACTGTACACGTAAAGGATGCAATCCTGGAAAAGAGCTGGAAGACTAACAGAGCGTTTTAAATGTCAGCTAGACTGCCTCAGGTAGGTCTCAAGTTTGATTTTTTTTTTTGATAATTTGATTTCTGATAAAGCCTATAGTATGGACAAGAGAAATTCATAGCTCCTCTTGTATCAACTGGTTATCCAGACTAGGATGCATTGGCCCTAGATTACGAAAAGTTGCTACTATGGTCATACGTGTCAGACACATCTGCTTGTAAGGTAAAATATTATCAGAACACACAGGTATTTCTTGTGGGCCAGAAATACAAGTCTTGAGGGATATGAACTATCAGCCACTCTAGGGCTCTGGGAAAAGAGTATACAAGTAACAGTGGATGAAAGAAGAGGAATCTGAAGCAGTGATGAACAAAAATGTCAAGAAGGCAGGGACCAAGCGTGAATCTTCAGCCCTTCCTGCCCTCCTGGAAATAACAACCTTGCCTCTGAAGTCAGGAGACATTTCTACCATAGATCTCAGGTGCAAGGTCCTACATCTCACTCCACAAGAGTTTTTCTTTTTCCATATCTCCAGTTTGTCTGTAGTGGATTCTCCTCAAGAAAACTACAGCTATGTTCTGAATGCTAATATGTATAATTTAATTTCAGCACATACTTGTTCATGCATTATTTCAGAAAGCTCTTTTGCCATTTCTCTGTAGTTGGCCTTCATTTCTTCTTGATATTCCAACTGATCTTCCTTTATAAGTCGTTCATTTACACCCAGAGCATGACCACAAGCTTCAACAAATTGCCTGATTTAGATAAAACAATAAAAAAAAAAAAAATCACAATCAGGAACACAAAATCCAAAAGATTAATTCAAATGACAACTTAAAGTATGTTTTTAATGCAGCCAGGATACTATCAAAAGTTTTTTTAAAAAAATTCTTGCAATATCCAATCTTGGAAAAAAAGACATATTTTTTTTTTTCCCAAAAAGACATACCTAAAAACTTCCTTTAGTAGCTTTACTTTATTATCTGGATATCTTTTGGTGTTTGTGTCATCTAAGAAAGCTCTTGCGTATGCTAATGGACCAGCATTAACCTAAAAAGAAAAAGAATCATGGAAGAGTCAATTCTCTGACATACTGTCTTAGCAATAACAAGTATTAGAAGTGTCTGTCTGATTTGCTTTTCCTAAGAGAACACATTGATTTCAAAGAAGTTGGATTTATAAAATAAGAAAACTGCTGGAGTAGGAACATAAGAGCAGGAGAGGTCTCAACAGCATTCTATGAATCTGTCCTGGCACAAAGAAAACACTTCAATGATGAGGCGAAGTAACTGCTGATATTGCTAATCTGTCATCTCTGTTTATGAAATCAGGGTGGGGAAATGAGGAAAATGAGCTAAATCTACTATTGTTCGGTCTGCTCATCTATTGAAGACACTCTTCCAAGCTGAAAATTATGCAATAATTAGCAGAAATTTAATTGCGCTATTATGGCAGCTACAGGAAAAGTGGATTCAACTATTTCTGACTCATCCCTATTGTTCTTTTGTATTAACAGTAAGACCCCCCTCCCTTCTCATCCCAAATGTTAGCTCAACAACTTCCTGATTTTGGAACCTTGGTGGTTTGTTGTGTTGTTTTTTTTTTTTTCCCCTTTTCTCTTCTACATGACAACAGTTCATTTCAGAGGACTGTGTTCACCATTCCTTTGATTTGAATCAGTTGAAAATAATAGAGCAGCACTTTTGTCATTGTGTTCTTAAGTCCCTTACCATAATGATTTGTATATGCTACAACTGCTTTATGTACCCTATTTTGGTGAATCTGATGGTTTCTTTATACATTTAGTTCTTGTTTGCCTTAGGCAAAACAAAATGTTGCACAGTGAGATTTTCTACTATTACCCTTCTCCTATATTTTGGCACTCCCTCTTCATCTCCATAGGGATCTTACCAATATACAAGAGCACTAATGACCACGTTGAACCTAGTGTGAGCAGACCTACATCTAGGCAAAATATTCATTCCTCCTCATATGGGAAGTCACTATTTTATGGTAGTTTCAGCTTTACACCAAAACTTGGTGGGACTCAGATCACAGATTCCAGAGGTGAACCTTGGTTCTTTCCTGTAACTGTCCATGATCAATGTGTATATGAAATAACTGCAAACAGTGAGCATATTTCTACTTTAGGACATTCTTGAATATACAGAATAGAAACTAATGATGAAATGCTACTTATATATTTTTTTCAGGGACAGAAGCAAGTGAAATAGCTGAATGGCAGAGTATATTGGTCTTACCTGAACACTGACACTTCCTTGCAGCTTCAGCTGCAATTTGATCATATCTACTTCAGCTGAAGAGCAAAGCTGCCTAAGTTCTGCAACTTTTTTACTCATTTCATCAATGGCTACTTCAATTGGGTTTAAATCAGTATGGTGCTGGTACATTACTGGAATGCGCTTTTTCACATATGGGAAACAATGTATAGCTATGGACAGAAATAAGTTTAATATAGTTAGAAAAAGGTTTTTGAATAAGATGTGTTTTGATAGAATTTTATGCTAAAATGTCATTTTGATGTAATTAGCTGACCAACTTAATAACATATGTAATCAGAAATACTACCAAATGTACAGGAAAACAAAATATTGAAAATGCAAATATGCATAGCTTTACACGTATTATAGCAAAGAAAGATCATTGTCATTACTGCTACTAACAATAACCAAGAAATAAACCATTGGAACCATATGAGAACTGTAAAATGAATTCTTATCACCCACATACCTCAAAGAGGAGAAGAATCAATAATAGCAAAGCTGTATTTTCTATTTACTCACAAGTATTAGCTACGGACAGCTGACATAAAAGTCATTTATGTTGTTTTTACCACTATACTAAAACAGTGATACAGAAGCTCACACTTAACAGAGACAAAACACAAAATACTCTTTTTCCAAGAACAAGGAAAGCTAGCCTACAGACTCACAATTCTTGAAGCTTAAGGAAAAAGAAGAAACCAATATGGAAACCTATACTTGGTTAAAAATACGAAAAGTATTTTAGCTGATAGCTATAAAGGATTTTAAGGAAGTGAAATGGAAAAATCCATACAGAACAGAATTATACCATTTGAATTAATGCTTCCAGTCAAAGCGCAACCTATTATTTCACAAATTCAGAATTACATGTTATACAGAAATATTGTCAAACATACCATAACTTTTAATTATCTCCCTTAAAAGCATAATAAAATGTTTTGTACCAAAGAACTAAATATCTTTAAAGTTTGAGCCTATGGGGAGATAGATGGGCACTCTCTCTCTCTTTTCTAAAGCTAAGAAATGAGAAACTAAAGTACAGTGATTAGACCAAAGTCACAATGGAAGAGAGGTTGGAAATCAAACCAGAACCTGCCCTTCAGGCTTTTTTAGAGCTTTTAGCCAAAAGAACCAACACTGCATTTGATATGTTCAAAGACTGAAGGAATGCTGAAAGACACCATACCCAAACCAGCAAGCATAATACCACAGTTCTTCAATGTTTTATAGCAAAGAGAGGTAAACACNTCCACCTCCCACCCCCAACAAACAAACAAACAAACAAACAACAACAACAACAACGGTAGCTAGAACATAGTGAAATATAAGATTTACTCTTTTTCCAGTATTTAGTGGTTATGGAATCACACATCGATACATGTATTCTCAGATGGTCATTTATAAGTGTGTTGGCATATCACATTTTTCAGTATTACTTTCAAGTATGTACTCAGTTTAAAAGACTGTTTTGTCTAACAATATTTTGATACACTTTGCAATCCTTGTCACCTCCAACAGCAATGTGTGAAACTTCCTAAAGGATTTTTTTTCCCCCCTGACAAAATATACAACATATAGAAAAACCTAGTACCAAGAATAAAAAACAAAATAAAAGAGTAGTTTTCTTTTAAAGGAAATTTCCATCCAGTCAGTACCTGTCAAAATAGTCCGTCGCTTACACTGTTCTTCTACTCCTCCTTGTCTTTTACCAGCTTGAGTAAAAGGCATCTCAAACATAAAACGACGAATGTTATGAGTCCTTTCAAAATCTGTTTTTCTTTCTTGCAATTCTTTTTCTTCAAAGTATGGAATTACATGTGTAACTTGAATATACGCATATTTTGAATCCAAATCCTTAGGATTTACCTTAAAAACACGATAAAAAACCCAACAGTTACATTGTGAATAAAGTGGATTTAACTGTAGTCACACAACTTCCAGAAATTAAATTTGTTCTCAACCTGTTAATTACTGAAAACACAGGAAACGTTAATGCTTGTCTGCATTCCGTTTCTAACTATTAGGAAGACAACACAGCTAGATGCAATACAACATGTTGTGGTTTTGTTTGTTTGTTTTTTAAAATTGATATTTGCTATATGCAGTACTCCAAACAAAAATGTAATAAAGAGTTTTACCCATGCTTAACACTGGAAGGCACAGAAACAGAAAAACACAGAAACAAACACTTGTCCTCCATGACAGCTGATACAACAATAGATTGGAGACCAAAAAAAATCCATTGATATAAAAAAATCTAATAATTAAAAATAAATTCCTACATGGGAAATACTTCAGATATCACCTTCAGAAGGCACTTCTCCCAATCTGTCTGTCTCAACTCTGACACCCCAGGAGGGTCCCAAACCATGCACCGGTGAGAGAAGGGCAAATTGAAGGCTTCACTATTCAGTTATTTTCTTTCTAGAACTGGATGAGTAAGGAAGAGCCTCATGGACTGGCAGATCTTTAATTTGGTAAAAGTGGCAACTAGTCTCCAGCACAAATAGACATAGCCTCCTAAGTCTTTGCCCAACAGGGTTCCTAAATGGACCAAGGATTTTTATTTTTAGTAAGTTCCCCCAACCATGGGATAAAGACGGCACCCTAAATCTGTGCATCTTTCTAAAAGTTGTTGCCTATCATTTTAGTCCCACATCAAATATTCATGTTATCTCTGCCTGTCTCTGAGCAATTTCACTTCTATAAACGAAGAGGGAAACACAATGCAAATACACGCATGAAATCACCAGGTAAGTCCTGGAGCAAACTGGGAACAGAGCTAAGGTCTCCCTACTGTTATCCATTTTTATTGGAACATGTTGCTTGATTAATTTATTTTTTTTAAATCTGGTGGGTTTTTTTTTAAGATTATTGGACCGGAACTTAAGTGGTAATTTATGTACTCATTCTAGTACAGCTGATAGAAAATGTCCCCTACAAATGCTGACAAACGCATGCATTTTAATTAACTGTAAAGGATTCAGGAGAGTACACTGGGAGAGATGTGAAAAACTGACATTACAAAATAAATCTCTTGCTTTCCATGGCATGAAATCTAGCCCTTGCCCAAGTCATCCTCTCCTTTTAACATTCCAACATTGACAAGCCCACCATTCTGAGTGCTGCACTTCTCACTCTGAGAAGCACAGAACTTTGTGATCTTACTGGTAGAATCAAGGAACAGAAGAGACAGGAAATGATAATAAGAGAAAATCACCATAAAGTTTGAAGCCAAACAAAAGTTAAAAATTGGCTGAGGACAGGAATGCAGAGAGGCATCTTGTGCAGTATGTGTTCTTCTCAGCGTACGGGATACTGTAGCTCTTTTCAGTTCACCAGTTTTGGAGCCTTCAATTACAAAGGAAAGCATTTCCTATGACAAATCTAGACTTCACCAGATGACTTTGTGTGAACACTTTTTTCTACAGTTTAAGCATTCATAAAATTGAGCAGGCTCAAGAGACATAGGCAAAGGATAACAAGAACAACTGATACAGAATTAAAGTGCTATTTACATGTGGTACTCGTCTCAGAAGAGGGGTCTGTTTTTTATTTCAGAAGAAAGTTTGTACTCTGCTCTGGAGGTGCAGGAAAGGGAAAAATTCCAAAGAACGTCTGTGCATGAACTGACAAGAAATATAGCTAAAGATAACAAAGTGCTATGATGATAATCCAAATTTGATACAACTATTATTTTGAGAGGTAACATTATGAAAATTAAGCTCTTTTGGTTGTTTGTAAAAGTAAACTTAATAGTAGAGGACATTTCTCCCATGCCCTCCAAACGAGCAGAGCTTTTAGACACAAATGTTCATGTACCAAATGAGTAAAGGACAGCAATCCCACAGTATTTCAAGTGGATTAATGGAAGTAATACATTAGAACTTTTTAGAGAGAACAAAAATCATACTTTGCCAGAATCCTGAATCATTTTGACATTTTCGGATCCAAATTTGTCAGAATAGAGTTTTTGGAGTCTTTGGGAAATTTCTGAAAGAGGCGTGAGTTTAGGCTCTTTATAGATATATTCCTTCCCATCTTCATCCTCAAAGAATCCCTGTTAAACAAAAAGTAATCATAAACTTGGAAAAAACCCATAGGGCAATGATTAAGATGAACATAATGTGTGTGGTTCAAAGCAAATATAAACATTTAACATTAGGATTCAAGCAAATGTAAATAAAGAGAAATTAAAATCTAAGTAAAAAAGGTTTCCTAAGAGAATTAAGAAAAAAAAAAATCAGAAAAATGTAATTATCGACTACAGAATGAGTGAAAGATAATGGAAACACACAGTTAAAAATTTTAAAAGTTTGTTGTAATTTTATGGTGCGCCAAGCCTTTGAGATAACTTTTTTTCACTTTTATTTAAAAGTGAACTTTCAGCACTGTTTCACTTGCCAAAACAGAAATTTTGATACCCAACAGAACCATCTGATTCACAAGTGAGTATATTGGCAATGGTTTACATAGAAATAATCTGAAAAATTTCTTTATGTACTAATAAAAAATTAATTCTGGAAAATGAAATTTAATTTACGTAAGGATCGTCATTTTATGGTGTACTACATTGGCATATACTTCTTTATTTTTATTGCATAAAGCATTTGTTTTAAACCTGTAACTAAACGCAGCATAGAGTACATGGAAAGTGAAACAGGTCATTGGTTTAAAACAAGCCATGTCCGAGTTCATGTTTGAAACCAGAAAATAAATATTTTTGTCATAAACGAAACAGACAAAATAGAAAAGCACAACATATCATGTATAAACACAGGCTAGATTGACAAAAATACCCACATCAAACTAAGGTGAAATGCAGTAGTTTTTACTGCATTGCTTGCTTTGTAAGCAGTTACTGTAATTACCTCAACATCTGTTTCACTGTCTGTAAACTGGTATTGCTATAAAGTTATAAAAGACAACAGAATACATGTAAAGTTATACTGCTCAGAGTATTTTACAATTCTCCATGCTCAGCTGAACAATTAGCAACTGGGCTATGCATGTAGACAGTGTATTACTTGACACTGCGTGATACCGTACTGATACATATGCATTCTAGACATATAGTAGAGGATGTGAAGCTGTCCGATACACAGCCGGAACTTTTCTTTGAAGCATGCAATACTGATGCATAGAAAAGAGTGACTTGTTCTCTAAATGGAGCTTAATGTTAATTTTTTTAATTGCAATGGCTATTAATGCATACCAATCTAAGAAGCAGCCTTGCAAACCACACTGTAGCACTACAGACATTAAGTCAATACATTGCTAAGAACTGACATTATAGAAAACTTACCGCTGCCTTAAGGTAGTAAATAAAAGAAGAAAAGAAAAAAAAAGCAAAAAATTTACTGAGGAAAATAAGGAATAACTGTATTGGAACTGATAAATGTTTTAAACTAAATTATTGATGGCGTTTAATTATTTCTTACAGACCATATTTCTTGTGCTTTTTATGTCATGGTATCAACACAGATGATGAAATAGTATACCTTGTAAAATGAGTTTTTCTTACTGCATAGAGCAGATAAATGAAAGTTAAATAATACACACCTGTCCAAAGAAAGCTACCCTGAAATAAGTTCCCAGCAGCCTCTTGCCTGTATGCATAACTTCTGTTACTTTACTGTATGCTCGATGAAGAGTGTCATATAAATGAGCAAGCCTCTAAAAATAAAAGAAAACAATCATGGGGTAAAAGAATAACGTAGAACTTTCCTATCTTAAAGCAACAACTAATGACATCCTTGTAGTTAATAACTAAATATATTGTTTTATTGAACACTAGTAGTAGGTTTAGCACTTGTACTAGAATGACAACATGGAAGATTAATTTTTAATTATTTGTATTTAATTAAACATTTTTAATTATTTAAAAATAAAATTTCAACACATTGATATTTCACTTACAATTGTAATACTGTTATTCTGTGAGGTGCAATGTGCCATGCAGTTAAGACTAAAAAAATTATGATTCTTCTTGCTCAAATTTACTTATGATGAATTTAGTACCTCAAAATCTCTCCGTTTTTCATAAATGGGAATTATAAGTTTATATATGTCAGCAATGAGTTCATAGCGTTCTGCCTTCCAGAGTCCATCAGCACACTGCTCCAACAATTCCATCAGCACATCCTAGATTTGGATACACATTTGAAAAAGCAAAACAATTCAGTAGTCATGAAAAGCATGGCAAATAATTATACCAAAGTTCTTCCCAATGAAAAAGGAGATCCTCCCTCAAAACAAAATTATCTACGCATAGTAATTTAAATTATTGTGGCAATCAAAAATTGCTAAAAGGAAACAAAACCTAACAGAATGGTCTGAGTGTACACACGTACTCCTTGGATGTACCAGGAACAGCATTTTTCTTTTAGATTCTCCTGACCTCTTAAGTCTACAAATGACACCTATGTGAGAACCCAAACTTGTCTTACCTCGTAAAATTTTTTTTTCAAGGTGTTGGGTTTTTTTGGTTTTGCACAAAGAACATTATTTTTAAAAGGCAGCTATACAAATACTTGATTGTAATGGTTCTGAAACAAACTATCAAATAAATTACATCAACAATAAAGCAAAAAGATAAAATACCAAAATCTGTACTCAGAATAATTATCAAGGTGTAACACTGGAATTTGGTACACTTGGCCCAGAGTGAAAAGATACGTAACAACAGTTACAGAAGCTGAGAGATCCTGAAGGGTCAAAACAGTGTCACAAGCAAGAAAACACCTTTGCTTTGTTGGATTTGATCCTAATACTCTGGTAGCAAAAAGATAGTTATTTAAGGTTATACATGAACCATGTTTACCTGTATGTTAGAATGGAAGCATACATTTTGCATTAGTTACATCATAATTATAAAGTCCCTTTCTTCTGTTTGTCATAATTCTTTACTTTCCATGCATTTAATTTCTTCTACTTCAATAAGCATAACAGAACTAAGGTAACATTATTATTTTGCTCTAGTTTTCATAAGTTTAAAATTACCTGGCTAACTACATTAACTCAGTTATAACAAACAATTTTACAGGTATTGTGGAACAGCTTATAGCTCCTGTGACAAAGCTGTCATATACTTGGTCACAGCTTGAGCGTGACAGAACCACAGTGAAGAAGCCCATTCGCATCCACATACCCTAACAGATCTCAGACCTCCTCAAACATATCTGGAGCCCCAAGAACCTCCACGAGAATCCAAGTCTGAGACTAAGAGGTTTCAGAAGACATGACATGTCTACTTCCTGAGACTTTCTGGTACCACTCTTACATTGCAGTGGTGAAGCCAGAAGCTGGAAATAACTCCTTTTATTCTTAGAAGGGATCCAGTGCTACTCTATTCCCTTCCTCCCTTTGGTAGAGGACTGAGACAGCATAGAGACATCACTAAGAAAAGCCAACTTTAATACTGAGTGCAAAAAAGAGACTGAAAAATTCTACGCTTGTCCATGTGCTGCAACAGTCCCTAAAACATCTCCTCCTTTCCCCCAATCATTATGAGGTTGTACAGACTCCCCAGTACTTCCATCCTCAGCAACCAGGTGGTGAGAACTGAAAGACCTGTGTCAGTGCTGGACCACAAGGGCCATCCACAAACAGGTTTTATGACAAGTGTCTTAACTCAGACACCAGAGGGCATCCAAATGCAACAAAGCAGTAAAATTTTGTTTGCACACAAGAAAAAAAAAACCAACCAGCAAAAGCTTCATGTTGGAGAGCTGACAGGAGGGAAGAAAAGAACACAGTCTTTCTGGGACACATGTCTCAGTGCTCATCCATCCTCATGGGAAGAGGTTTTTTTTCCATATATCCAATCAGAGTTCTTGTAATCTGCAAGAACGGCCTCTTATTCTTTTATTGTGCACCTCTTAGAAGGCACTGGCACTTCCCCTAACCACCTCAGTGTCTGGACTTCTTCCAGTTTGTTGATATCTCCCTTGACTTTGCGGGGGGCAGCACTGGACACAAAATTACTGATGGGACACCACAAGTGTCAAGTAGGAGGGGAAAAACACACTTCCCTCCACTTCTTGACTCTACGCTCTTTCTAATACAGCCCAGCATGCAGTTGGCCTTCGTTGCCACAAGGCTACACTGCTGATTCTCATCCAACCTCTTGTCCAGCATAACTCCCAGGTCTTTCTGCAGAGCTCCTGCACAGCCAGTTCATCCCCAGCCCATACTGAGACATCAGTGGATTTTTTCGCTGATGCAAGGCTTTGCACTTGTCCTTGTAGAACTTTTGAGATACCTTGGTGTTCCTTCAGTTCAAGGTTCCTCTAAATGGCAGCCCTGCTCTGCTAATGAAGATGTTCACCACCAGCCTTCATCACCATACCTACAGTATCTTGTATGTTTGGGTAAGTACCTATTTCTGTTTTTCATAAAGTGCTTTGATACACTGAATTACACCGCATGTTGATCACTTGCAAGAGCTGTAATATCCTCTGAGCTGTGAAGCTCTTTCATTTACCAATCTGCAAGTTAGAATAATTGCTCTCATGTAAAGTCATAGCTAACAAGAGACCAGAAGAAAACACATCGGAAGGTAGAGACTGACATAGTGTCTGTGGTGGAGCTGTATTCTGGCAGAGTTTATTTTGGAAAAAAACAACAAATCTGAATGAAATTGTTTCCAACCTTAATCTGCATGGAATCTGGCACTTGCCACAGGCCTGTTAGCCATAGCTCTGATCTCTCTCAGATGGACTGCTTACAGCAAAGTCCAGTATGGAAAGGATATCAGGTTCCAGGCTTTTACCTTCCTATTTCTGATACCCAAATTTCTAGTTCTGTAAGGAGAACTTGACTTGTACTGCTGAATAGGCTGTCTGACTAAACAACTGTTTTATTAAAACACACAGAGTAAGTTTCTTGGGAAGGAAAAAAAAAAAACAAAAAACAAAACAACAACATTTTGATTTTTCAATTGGCTAGTTTAGGAAATGTGTCAGAATAACCCTGGCCTGAGAGAGAATTCTTTTAAAATGAGAATTAAACTGAGAATTTTAAAAATCTCAACTTTTTAAGAAAGAAACTACATAAAGTCTTAAGACAAATTTCACTTAATTAGGAAGACTTATATAAGCTGGAGAATATTTTGCCCTTTTAGAAGCATGGAGGGATCCCCCTGAGTCCCAATACTTGTAATTACTACGCTTTGGAGATTTAACTCTAAAGTAAGTAGCATCCAGGGAGATCCCAACTTTTAAGAAAGAAATTCCACATGACTCGTTACCGCGTATAGGAAGAATTCCCATCAAAGCATCATTTTGCTCATTAAAGTACAGATTGAAAGATATGTTTCTGCTTTTCTGATTTCTGTACCCAACTGATCTGTCATATGATTTTTTTTTTTCTTAGAATAATATAGCTTTGCTTACCTACGAACATACTGAGGAAACACTCCATATATGAATACGTTCCTATTCACGAAGCAACTAGACTGCCTGTTTTGAAGTACTTCTGTAAAATACTGGTCATCTTAATTTCTCCATGATTTTAGTCTACTAAAAACCTAACAGATCTTCCCTATTATTACTCTTCCTGGGGTGAACTATATGAAGTTATCTGAAAAATAGTAACTTTTTTCAATATTTAATCAGTTAGAGTACTACATGGTTAAGTTTAAAAAGGGTTGCATGCAGGGGAAAAATGAAATTTGGCAAGGTTTGATCCTTTTGGAAGCTCCACAGGCTTATAATTTCACTCTTGGCTTACTTCTGTTCCATGGAAACACTGCGAGATGGAAATAAATTTGCGTAGGGTTCAGTGACCCAGAAAAAGCAGTATATCTTTTTGCAGCGACTGACTAGTGAGAAAATTAATAAAGACATTCCAATTTAAAAAATACAAAAGAATTTAGCTCTGACAAATGGTTTGTCAGGTAGACACCATCAAGAATTTCCAACAATTAAGTTTCCATCAGCAGTAGTCACTAGAAACCCAACTCTTGGCTTCCTGAGAGCAGCTTACATTTTGCTTTGAGTAATATGCTAAATTCCATGCTGGATCAGGAGAATCAGTGATTTAAAGAATATAGCACATAAATTCAAAAAAAGCAATCTGCTACTGCGTGTCTTTGGAAAGAAAAAGCACTATTAGTTCTCATTTCAAGTAATTCCAACTCCTGCCTTCCCAGAAAAAGGCAAGTAAACAATGTTTGTTCTTAAAACTCTAGAGCAAAGCAGTACCAGAACTTAGGAGTAAAACACAGGTACCCTAGGCCTAAACCCAGGCTTAGATCATTAAATCTTTCATCTGTTCCTCCTAAATCTGTTAGTATAGCCACAATTTGTACATTCAAATAATTGTCATACACCTTCGCCATCTACAAACTAAAACACACACACAAAAAATATTTTGTTGTACAATTATACTTACACACCAGGGATTTTTCCAACACAGCTACTGCAAGCAGTGGTCTGTGCCTCCCTCCCCCACCTACATTGGCAAATACATAGTGTAGACGTAGCTGTTTGTGAGCAAGATTATTCATAATCTTGTCATGTAGACTTCTTAATAGTACAATTTACTGTGGAACCAGCACAGAAGGATCAGTGAAGACACAAGGAGTGAAACTTAAGCCAGAAAAAGACATTTGACACGAGTTTGGTGTCAGTAAAACCACTTTCATTGTTATGGCACATTTCCTTAGGGAAACTGTAAACCAGTAAAAACCAGTGAATACATTTTCATGATTGTTGGTGTAGTAGCAACCTAAATCAAAGTCAGTTTAAAAAAACAAACAAAACAACCAAATCTTGTTAACTGTAATAAATAAGCCACATTTGTGTTCATCCTGTCAACTAGCTTAAAAATCCATTTTGCTTACCTTTATTGACATAGTGGTGTTGAGTTGATTTGCTAGTGCTTTATTTAAAATATATGTATATAGTAAGTTTTCTAAAGCTGTAACAGCTCACATATTTTTTCTTTCAGTTTTAGGATAAGAATAGCAGCTAAGAAAACAATTATAATATCCATCATATTAGTCTACCTCCAGATTGAAACACAAAACTTGGAAAAACAAACAGCACTTCAATGTGCATCAATTCTAACACTCTTGTGTTTACTTACTTCATTGAAGTGAACATCTTGCATTCCAACATCCTCCATCATTGAAGCCTCTTCATCTATATTAGGTGTGATTACTCTGAAAGCAGTACAACCTTGCCTAAACATCCCTGTCATTGAAAAAGAAAAGTAGACAAATTTACTTTTCTCCACCAGGATAAGGTTAGGCCATTTTGTGATGCTGGATTAGGCAGAAGCCATATTTAAATATACCTTCCACCAAATTAATAAATAAAAAAAAAAAAATCCAGCCTCCCACTGCATGATTAAAATACTAGACCTCACATTACTGTGTAAGAATAAATAGATTTTAAAAAATCACAAATGTTAATATCTGGACTTTTACCTACCAAAATAAGTAGTGTTTGAATCCTCTTATTTTATCTTAAACCTGTGTCTAATCTACCCCATCCTAAGTCTAAGGTAATCAAGGTAATTTTTACAGTATTTGATTAAATTGGTGTGAAGCCATGCTGTAACTGCGTACACGAACAGGCATATCAGCTTCCCCAGTCTGAACAATACGAATGGACTGACATCAACCATGCAAGATGATCAAAGGATGGCAAACCAGATTATTCAGCTGTAGATACAGAAAGTCAGTCTACAAGCAAGAAAAAAACCCCAGCAAACTAACTTCCTGTACTGAAATAAGTATTTAGTAAAAATGGGTTTTAGAATGTTCTAACATGAAACCCACCTTTTACCTATTCTATTTAGATTTTTTTTTATTGTATCAGATTGCTGAATTAAGAATCAGGATTTTTGGCCAAAAAATGTATTGATTAAAGCCTCAAGAGCAATTAGTAAATACTACAGAAGCACAAGGACTTGCACATAACTCATTTCACAGCTCATTCCTACAAAGATTCTTTCTGCTCAGGTGGGATTCTGACCACCAGAGGTTTTATTGAATGATTGCCTCAAATGCATGGTTTTGTTTTGCTCCTGGAAATACCACAAGTAGAAGTTCAACCCCTCTATATTACTGAGAGGAAATAACTTTTATATGACAGTAGACAAATATAGCAGATCAAACAAAGGAATCACAAATTGATACAGATTATCTCTAGTTATCAGTTAGTTGTTATCAGACTTCCAAGAGGGCATAGTAACTTCAACAAGCAACTTAGTTCCAGATTTGGTCTCAGAAAAGCTTCTGAAATCATTGGGGCAGAGGGGATAGTCTATACACTACATGAGTATCTGGCAAGAGGCACGAAAGGAACAGAGAAAAGGCATCTCGTAGATCCATGACTTTGCTTCATTTTGAACCGTCACGAAAAGGCAAAGCTAAGAAGCTGCGAACATGAATTTTTCTCCTACAAAACCAAAACACTACCTCGACATCATAATCAGTCTGAACAGAATTCTGAAATTTTCTTCTAGAGATCTATTTTTCTTAATAAAAGCCACATTCTTTTATTTTCTCAAATCCCTGACCGAGAACTCTTCTGATCCTATAGATGAAAGACAGTTTTCTACTTTATCTCTAGGGTTATCAGAAATCTGCTTTTACGGACAGCTGCTAGCACAGAACAAGACAGGTGAAACATTCTGAGCACTGTTATCACTGATTCAGCATCTGAAAAACTGTACAAATTTATTTTGACTTCTCTGGCAATGCCAGGTTTCCCTATATGCAGTGAAAGACACTGTCAAACAAGAATATTCACTGGTAAATTTGCTTTAGAAAGGGTCTGACTTCAGCTGTTGGCAGCTCTGGTGTAAAGTTAAAATTTTTACTTTCTTAAAAATGTTACTTTACCTTCAATTGAAATGCTGCCCCTTAGATGTGCAAGTATACTCTTAAACATGTGAGAATGCTATCTGATTAGGTCAGAATGTTGTCCTTGGTGAACACCGAAATGCCTACAAGTTCCTCAGGGAAACTATTGCTTTTCCTAAACCACAATGAAAAAATATAAACATTAAAGTAAGATTTCAAAATCATACCTTTTCGTGTGAGATATTCTGCAACCAGTGCTGCTACATGGACATAGCACATTGCCGCCTAAAACAGAAATAATAACAATCTTATAAATTACTACTATAATGAAACTACTAAAAGCAAGGTATATAAGAAGAGCCCTAGCCTGAGACAATTTCTTTGGTTTTCCTTCTTGCCGCTTTGCAGATGTCCTATGACTGGTAGTAAGAATTCTCCACCTCATTTATGCAAAACAATTACTGTGCAAGAGCACTCACTCCTTCACAAAAGCATGGAGTAGCACGGACAGCAGTACACAATCTGAGAGTGACCACAGATCACAAATTACAAGGTAGGAATGCCGTGCTATAATAAAAATGGGCACATCTCTGTTTGGGATGTATTTAAGTGTTATGTGAAACAAAAGAGCTATTAATTATTCTACCCAACATTTGACGGTTCTTCTGCTAGCCTGTTTTTGTTTGCCTTTTGGCTCCAGACCAAGAAAAATGTAGAAAAAAACCCCTGGTGACAGACCATTTAAAAGCATCAAAAGAAAAAGAGAAGAGATCAGACCTATTAACGGAATTTGAAGGAATATGGTGAGTGTAGTATGGAAAACAGAAGAAGAGGAGTAGTCTTCAGTTCTTTGAGATGTTTTATGAAGTTGACACTGAATGCTTTTCTCCACAGAAAGGACAAAAAAAGATTTAAGATTCTTCTTTTACTAAAAAAGGTTTAGGCTTACAGCAAAATGTTATTCTAACTGTAATTCTCAATTGAGCAGTTTACACGTGGACGTTGCAGAATCTCAAGACACTGGAGGTGAAGGAGAAAGGTAAGCATCTGCCAGAAATTCTCTCTAATTCATACTTTGTATAGGGTTGGGCTTGGTGATTTACAGAGGTCCTCATCTAGTTGTACAGTCAAAGATTCCAAGTTTTTAAACAAAAAATTAAAAAACAGACCTGAAAAGGACTAAAAGATCTTGTCTTCTGAGAGAGCTGAAGTTGTTTCCTTCGACATACAAGCTAACAACAGAGTACTGTATAAGCCTTCCGTGTTGCTACCATACAGAAGCAAAGAATTCCAGTACTAAGATGTCAGTAAGAGAGCAGCTACTATTTTGTGGAGATATTTACATGCTTACATGATGCTAAGTTAAACAGGCACATTTATGAAATTCAGTGAAGTCATGTAACGCGATTTACTTTCAGATGGAACAAGCCTCCAGAAAGAGACAAAATTCATTCTGTATGCTGATAAAATATTTACATCATCAAGACATATAAAAATCCCCACTCCCAACTCTCCTTTTTGCTAGAATTAGATATTTTAACAGCACAGTGGAATCAGATAGCTTTCTTTTTTCAAGTAAAAAATTGTGATTTGTCAATTTTAAGAACATTAGGCATTTTTTATTAAGCAGTCTGCAATAGAAACAAGCTAATTCTGTAAAGGCAACTGCAGAGCAATTCAAGGAGTGGCTGTGTTTTAGCAACAGGTAACAAAGATATTCTTAAGTAGAAGGTCTGTGTCTTCCATGGTTTGCAATGAGCATTCCTGGCTTAGTAGCTCATCAGCTACAGTAGTTAAACATATACCTTATATTACTAATCAGAAATTATTTACAGATGTACTTGGGTAGGACAAAAACTTATCAGCCATTGAAACTAATCTACTAACAATTCAAAATTTATTAAAAATGCTTATTACATTACACACTAACAACTACATATAGTACATTCAATTTCAAGAAAGATAAGCTTAAGCTTATTACAAAGCTAAAACTAGTTTGATTTTTTTTCCTCTTACCTCTGAAAGATCTCCATTTTTAACATGGATCCTTGCCATGCTGTCTAACCACGTCTTCCTTAGTTCAGGTGTACTAGCATAAGACTTGGCCAAACTGTATTGGAGGTCTACAAGCATTTCTGGATCATTCTCATGCTCCTTCATCTGAGCTGTAGCCATCAGTACCGTACGAATCCGTTTTGTTAAATCCTTAACATCAGAAGGGAATGTAGTGTGCTAGAACATGGAAAAGTTGGGTTAACTATCTTTTTGTATTCTTTGCATAATAAAAAGTTGAAACACAATTGCATAAGATGCTATGAAAGAGTTTTCAAGCATCCTTCTATAGTATGGAAAGAAGAATAAAAACAGACCTTTATAATCCTGTCATTATTGGCACAATTATTGATGATGGAGAGAGACTGCTGAAATCTAGTTCCTCCAATTCCAACAACATCAGCAATTAACTGGCTTACTGAAATAATAACCTTGACAGAAACAAATGTCTTGTTAGTGCATATTTCATTAAATACCCTTGAGATGTACCTATGAAGCAATTACAAAAGAAGATTTGTTCTTTTTAATTGGAAGATTATTCCCATAAGTAAAATAATAATTGATTATTTTTTTTCAAAGTTACTTGTAGAGTAACATAGGCAAGAAAAAACGGGCTTGTGTAAATTTAATGCATACACATTGCTAGATGACTAATGACTCTCTGCTAGGTGAACTTAGCCAGAGGTCAGTAAAGTAGTAAACTACTGTTCCCAGCCTTGTCAGAACACACAACTTTCTATGTATTTGTTTTATCTTAGACTTCTACGTGCTTGTTGCTGCATTTTCTTCTTAGATGCAACAGGGTATGCCATTTAACAACCAAAATAACATCTACAAAACAGAACATTTCTACTGACAAATAATTTTCTACGAAACACAGGGCCATCCAATTGTTTCTAAGTATTTCCCTGTACTGAACATACTTTTACTGACGTCATCTTACTCTTAGAATAGTACCAACCTTGCTTGAACCCAAAATAATTTCTTTTATGTCTTTATCTGACAGGGCTTTGCACACTGGTATGCAACTGTGCATCTACAAATAGAATATTTAAAAAACGAAAAACAAACAAAGTATACTAACTTGCAGATGTGTCCTAACAAAAGACTTCTTCCCTGTGTAATCAAAATTATTTCTCATTAAGAAGTACAGTAACTGTGAAGCTTCAGTACGAATTGAACTTAGTTTGGAATTACAATACTTCAAAATTTCATAGCAGAGTGCAGAACACATATCAGCTCTACCTTCATAAAATGTAGAAGGAAACTGAGGAAAAAGTAGAAAAGAAAGAAGTTATTCATTAAAACTAGCTTAAGTTCTTGATAAAATAAGCATGTCAAGAAAAATACAAATATAGTAATACTCCCAAATTGTGGAAAAAACAGACAGTTACAGTAGTTAATGACACAAAATGATTTTAGAGCCATTTAAAAGACAGATATTCCACACTATTGGGATCAGATCGGTTTGAATTTGGGATTTTAGTTCTCAAGTTTTTACATAGCATATTAACTAAAGAACTGGATAAATACTTGAAGACTAATTGTTTTTAAACCTCTTACCTTAAAAATAAGTGCCCTTAAAGCTATGAAGACATTTTTCAATGCTGTTTCAGACTGATTCTTTTGAAGGAAGCAGAGGTATACATCAAATACTTTCTTCATCAGTGGATTATGCCCATGATCAGTCAGTAGTTGATTCTTGAAATTGATAGTGAGAATTTAGGACTATTGTACTGGGATACATTTATACTATTCTAAGAACATACACAGATCATCCAAAAGCCGCAAATTAAAAAAAAAATAAAAATCTGCATAGTATTACCACAAAGTTTAATAATACAAACTGAATTTTAATTGGATATTTCTAATACTTCATTAACTTTGCTTATAAAGAAAGTTTTGGCTTCTGAGTAGACTTACAGAACACAATTGTTTTTAACAGCTGTTAATTAAAGCAGTTACTATTAACAGTTCTTTGGAGGCACACTCAAAGTATTAACACAGTTTGGTTACACTGGCTTTAGCAGCTCAGACAGGGGAATTTACTCATAGCAATACCTCCTACTACAATGCTCTCAAAAAAACCTCCCCCAGAACCAAACCCCCACCCACTCACCATCTTTCTTTACTGTCCTAGAACTAAAACTGAAAGGGCTCTTAAGGACGAAGACAATAGTTACTTTTCAGAGTTTTACCTCCATCAATATTCTCATTCTAAGGCATGCAATACACAGGGTTACTCTTGATTTCTGTATCACCAACAGCTGCCTTCTATCCAGACTTTTTTAAAAAAAAATCTGGTCTTCATCAGTTTCTCTAGCACAGGTACTAGCTGCGCATCTACTTTTAACAGCTCATATTGCTTCTGTTTTGCTCTCGGGACCTGTTTTCTCCCTTTGACCACTGAGCATATGCACTAGGTTCCTATGAGGTTTCTCCCCTTCCAAAACACCAAAATAGTTTAATCAATTCAGGCACTGCTCAGTCCAGTTCAGGGAGTCCAGAACTGAGAGGCCCATGTTCGGTATTGCTCCCTCTGACTCCACTGGCCCTCCAACATGATTCTACTAGGTCTTCTATCTCTGCAACTCCCCTCCGCACACTCTACTCTTCCTTGTCATTACTATATACAGGTATCCAAAGGGCATGCTGCAAGGCAGCTCCATCACTATCTCAAGTAAGTTTTAAGGTAATATTAACTCAAAGAATCTAGTTCAACGATTTTTTAAAAAAGATTCTTGAGGCCCAGTATAGACCTGGTGGTCTTGTAGCATGCCTTAAGCTCTCTCAAACATGGAAGAGACATCTAACTGCAGATGTCTCCTTTGCTATTCATGGAGACACAGAAGAAATTCTTCAGGCTAAAGAATTTCAGCATAACCCTAGGCATTTCAAGCGTTCCTCAATACTGAAAAAATTGAAGGAGGCAGTCCTCCCATTAAAAGCGATTCTGATAATGTGACTTGCAGACCAGAAGAACTCAGTGTGGTTTCAAGCTTTGTGGATGCATAGATACAAATGCTTGCAGGAGACCAAAGGTCTCCAAATGCTAGGCAGTAAAACCACAGGTGGGGGCCATTTGAGAGGAAGCTAAACATAAATGGTTGGATATAATCCAATTAGACTATTTGGTCATAGGAAAAAGTTTTATCTCTTGGAAGAGTATACAGATCTCTGTAGATGACCCAAACCTAAACACCTAACTGCAAGTTCTAAAAGATGGTAAGGCTTACTACTTCCACATTTATAGAAAAATAATGAAAAGCTGTCTTACAAACCCTATCCTTTTGAGGAAATTGATATAATATCCTTTCTTCATATGTCCCAACATCAGAGATCAGTAGTTCACTAAAACCACCTAGAGTAGTAGGAATTCACACAGGATCAGTTAAAATTCTACCAAGAAGCAGACATTACTGGTGATTTCCCTGCTGTAATAGATAACAAAGACCTGGATCCCCACCGCTGAAAGATGACCTCCAGGAAAGAAAGTTGTCTGCCTCTATATAACATGCTAATTGTTCCCAAAAGCAGCAGATTGGTATTACTAATCTAGCGGCCTTTTATGATGTAGCGACTGCATCAGTGGACAAGAAAGACCTATGGATGCCACCTATCTGGACTTATGTAAGGCCTTTGATATGGTTCCCTGCAACATTCTTGCCACTAAACTAGAAACATATAGGTTTGACGGATGAACTGTTAGAAGGATAAGAAATTGTCTATATGGCTGCATCCAAAGAGTTGCACTTAATGCCTCAATGTTGGAGCGGAAACCATTAATGAGTGGTGTCCCTCAAGGGTCCATATTGGGACCAGTACTACTTATTTTCATCAGTGACACAGACAGTGGGACTGAGTGCACTCTCAGCAAGTTTGCAGATGATACTAAGCTGAGTGGTGCAGCTCATTTGCTAGAGGCTTCCCTGTAATATGCCATCCAGAGGGACCTCGAGAGGCTTAAGAAGTGCGCCCATGTGAAGCTCATGAAGTTCAACAAGGCCGAGTGCAAGGCCCAGCATCTGGGTTGGGGCAATCTCCAGTATCAATATAGACTGGGGGATGAATGGATTGAGAGCAGCCCTGTAGAGAAGGACTTGAGGATGCTGGTAGATGAAAAATTTGATATGAGCCAGCAGTATGTGTTTGCAGCCCAGAAAGATAATTGTATCCTGGACTGCATAACAAGAAGCATAGCCGGTAGGTCAAGGGAGGTGATTCTCCTCCTTTACTTTGCTCTCATGAGACCACACCTCATGTATTGTGTCCAGCTCTGTGGCCTCCAGTATATGAAAGACAGAGAAATGTTAGAGCAGGTCCACAGGAGAGCTATGAAACACTGGAACACTTCTCCTATGAAGAAAGGCTAAGAAAGTTGGGGTTGTTCATTCTGGAGAAGGGAAGGCTCCGGGAAGACCTCATTGTGGCTTTTCAATATATAAAGGATGCTTACACAAAAGATGGAGAGAGACTTTTTACCAAGGCCTACAGTGGCAGGACAAGGGGCCACAGTTTTAAACTGAAAGAGAGCACGTTCAGATTGGACATAAAGAGGAATGTTTTTTTACAGTGAGGGTGGTGAGACACTGGAACAGATTGCCTGGAGAAGTTCTGGATGTCCCATCATTGCAAGTTTTCAAGACCAGGCTGGATGGGGCTTTAAGCAACCTGACCTAGTGAAAGATGTCCCTGCAGTGGGGTTAGACTAGATGATCTTTCAAGGTCCCTTCCAACCTAAACCATTCTATGATTCTATGATTTTATGTATTTTAGTGCAGTTGATTGAATAGAAGCTCCTAATCCTTCTACCTGTTTTGCTTGAATCTTAAACTATTCTGGTATACTCTTACCTACTTTCTCAACATACTAGACACAGATAACCTTAAAGGGCTGTCATTCCAAGCATGATAGGCAGCTGATAACTAAAAGATTAGTGTTCATTCTTCTTTAAATCTTTAAAACTAGGTATCTTCATTTTCAATTTTGTCATGAAGCCTGTAGACAGAACTGATTCTAAACTCTGATTAAATTACTAATAAAAGGAATCTCATTATAAATAAGCTCATGTTTTCATAACTGGATTAAAGATAAGACACTAAATTTGAATCTTCAAGCAAGGATCTGGATACACTGCTCTAATTAGGGGAGAAACAAGCTAGAGGTATCATCTCTCCTTTTTATAGCTTCACCTTTAATGCTTTGAAAAGCTCAAAAAAACCAGACAGGATGGGTATGCAAGTGGGCGTGCTATAAAAAGATTCCACAGGAAAGCTACAGTAACTGATAACAACTAAAAAGAAGTCTTATTAGTGGACAAATTGAAATAAAGTTACAGAAAAGGAACACAGACAACTTACTGTTAATTAATGAGTGACGTAATATAGGAAGAAGCGAAGCCAAGTTCAATATAAAAGTCTGATAGTGTCCAATTATGAATTATGGTTTTGCCATACAATAGATCTTTCACCCTCCATGGCCTTTAAAGACATTTTTACCACTAATATTAGGTAGACACTAAAGTTTCTAGAAAGATTTTTAGGAAGTTAGGATGAGGAAGGAGCTTTTCCCACAGATTACTACTGATCAGCAAGGAGCCTGTGTGCAATGTGTAACTGAAGCCCAAGCATTTTGCTGCAAGAGGTTATCAGCTTTTCCATGACACAATAAAGAAATACAATGCTTGAAATGCTAAAAATACAATACTATATTACTAGAATATAAAACATAAATACAATTAAAAATATTTTAAAAAATATTTTTTTCTAAAATATAATTATGGGAGATGTTAACACCAAGTCAAGAACAAACCTTAAAAGCCATTGTGAATAATGACAGAGTATCCAGAATTGTAAGGCAAACTTCAGTGGCAATATTTGCTTCAAGTAAAGACTGGTGAAGAACATCTGCATCTGAATGGCCATAGCCTACAGAAATTCCAAATGAAGTGTAAGTGCTGGATATACTCATTTAAATGTTTCTTATTTCCAAAAGACTTGCCGAACTAGGAAAAGATTAACAAGTAAAAAGCCTGACAGAAGTTAGTATTCAATACAGAAAAATAATTCATATGCATTTAAATATTTTTCAAATATATGCATATAATTATTCTAATATAATTTGCAGAATAAATTAAGTACAAATGTCAACAGAAGCATTAAACAGCAGTTAAAACAATAAATGTCCGATGTTTCATATATATGTGTATGTATGTATACACACATGTATATGTATGTACACAGTTACATATATACACATATATATTAAAATAACTACTGCAGTAGGATGGAGCTGAAAATATGTATCGGTAATTTAGCGCTGTTATAATGATCTCAAAGTCAATCATAAGTCAACCATTATAAAAATACCAAACACTAATTGTTGAAGGAATACAATCATGTACTTATATGCAGCTAAAGACCCAAGTAATTAATCCTGCTCTGTAGCAATACCATGCAATAACTCCATATTTATTCAAAATATTTTATTGCTTCTAGCCCCATACTGTATTTAAATAATTCTAAAAACATATCCTGCTTCAGGACTGGTTATAATATGTTGTTTACGTTCCCTAACATGGATCTTTAAGAACCAGATTAACAAATGTACCCTGGTTGCTTTATAAAAATTTGGTCTGAATCATGTTTATATGCTAGATTTACAGACAACTTAGCATCACTAAATCAATGACAAGCATGACAAACTTGTTGAGACCAAGAAAAGAACAGAAGAAATGGCACAGTCTTTTGTAATAATGCCTGGCCACTTCTTTCTGCATCTTCTTGCCTCCCTGGCTGAACTAGGCATCCATACCCATAACCCCCAGTTTCTTTGGATTTATACAATCTTTCTGTTAGGAAGAATACATCTCTTTCCTATCATCTTTTGCGTTCTCCCTGCCTCCACCTCTTCCTCCTCCCATGTATTTTGTTTGTGGTTTCAATCCAATACAGCCTTCACCTCTGTAATGGCAGAAAGCAACAACTGGCATTTGGAAGCAAGTTTTAACACAACAGCCATTTGCCAAATATTTTTTCTTCTAGTAAAAGTGTTCTTTTCCTTAAAGAAATTCAAAGAAAAATTTTTTTTAATAGCAATCACCTTTGGGTGACCATAAATCCTTAAATTAGCCAATGGTTTCAATAATGTTAAAGATACCAAGAGATGATGACTATTTTGAGAACTGCATTAAGGACAGGGGAAATATTCTTTAAAGAAATAATTTATTTGCTCTTCCAGATAAGAAGAAAGGTACAAAAGACTGTAGTCAATGGACAGGTTTTCGAACAGTTCAAATTTGTTTTTCTCATAAATAACTTAGAACAAACAAATAAATAGGTAATTGATTGATTACTCTGCATTATTACTAGAGACAGAAGTTTTGGGCAGGATGTAAACTTAGAGGAACACTCTAATTTGGTTGAGTTAAAAGACTGATTTAGCAGTGCCTTTTCCATACACATGCTAAAAACTACGCTTGTTTCAATTTGCTATTATTTTAGAGAAGCTAATATTGTATTCTTCATGTCTAACTAACATACTGGATTCTATTTTTCATGTGTAACTTAAAAAGAAACTACGGAACTACAATTACCACACATAATATGGACATCTGCCTGGACACGTACCCAAACATGCACCCATACACTCACACTGCTATAGAGTAATTGGATTTAAAACCATCTAAGAACAATGAAACTGGGATAATCTCTAATGACAATGAACATATACCGCTATTACAGATCAGGGTATATCTCTTGGATTTCAGTATGTTTGCATGTCACTATTCTACTGAACGTCCTCCTCTCCTCCAGCCACAACAATACACATATAAATCTAAATTCTAGTAGTTGTATTGAGATGCTTTAGAAATTTGAACAAAAGGCCTTCTTTCATACTTAAGCAGAAAAGTATACTGAAATTCCTCAGAGATGTGAAATATCACTTACAGCATTACTTCAGTTCTATTCCTTGCTTAAATGATTAGAAAGGGAGAAATTAAGTTTATTATTTAGATTTACAGACAACTATCTTGCCAAAGAATCATAATTTTAGAAACAAGTAAAGCAACTATTTCCACAGATACATCCTTCCTGTATGTATACCACACAGGATACCTACAAAATTTATTCAAGTTCTGAAAACTACTTTGGATACACAATACAGGCAGACTAAATAAAAACAACAACTAAATAAACAACAATGACAGCTAAATAAAAAACAACAACAAGACCAAAGATATAAAAATCAATTTCATGGTTGACACAGTTTTTAGAGCAACATATTTTTAGTTTGCAAAACCTTGGTCAATACAAGTGTAATATCCTGATATTCATTAAATGTCCAACATTAAAAAAGAAAACTATTATCACTTTGCGCAAAGTTATCTGAAAGAGACACCTTCTTTCATAGTTTCCTTCAGATGGAAAAGAACAGAAAGTTTCTTTTTACATAAGCATGCATTTATTAAAATCTTTCAGCTCACTGTTTCCTAAAAATCAGTAAACTCCGCCAAATTCTGGAAGTATGAAATATCTTTGCACAGGGCCCAGAAACAGCTGTTATTTATTTCCCAGGGATTTTTTTTTAAATTAGCCTTTATCTACAAAGTATTTTACCTCACCATATGTGTAGTCACATAGTATACAAGCTCTTTCTTTTATATATCAAAAAACATCTAGAAATTTTTGTGATACAGTAGTAGCAGATTGATCACGAGAAAAAAAAATGTAATTTGTACAGCTATATAATTTTCTGACATTTTTAAAATCAAAGAACTGCATTTCTTATATTTAAGCAGACATGAGAATGCATTTGTAAATAGGGAGGTTTGGTGGGATTTTTTTTTTTTTCAGTTTTCCACTAGACTATGGGGTAAGTCTTGTGCAATTAGGTTAACTTGCTTTGTATTACAGACAACGAGCTAAAAGATTTTAAAGGACAGTTAGATATGCTTTGGGAAATAAAGGGGTGAACAGAGTGAACATACAGTTAACTCAAATAATTGCTTTACTGCACACAATTCTTTTCTGTACCAGTGTTGCATTTTACTGGATTAATCAATCAGTTTCATTGGTTTTTGGAGATGAAAACTGAAAAACAGTGCTTCAGAAAACTTTACATACAGTATATTTTGCAATTTAAGAGCAGCATGTTTAAAAAGATAGGCCAGAAGCAGATTTAGTTTTCAATACAGCAGTCTTATACAAGCTGACTTCAACCTGATTTAATCTTACCATTGTCTACAGAAATTCCAAGAATACTTGATATCTTTCTCACACTGAAAACAGAAAAATCACTTCATTATTGGACGCTTTTTCACTTCCAGACAAACCAAATCATGGGCTTCACAGTCTCTGTAGAAATTCTAAGAAATTTATTTCTCCTTAGGGGATGTCAAAACATGGAGATATGGTCAGAGTGCATATTTTTACTTTTAGAGTAATAATTTGTAAGACCAAGTAGGGGAAAGAAATGACGCTTAACAAAGCAAATAGAAACAATAAGTAATTTTTGTAACTATATGCAGCACAAAGTTGAAGGCATCTAATTTTAAAAAATTAAAATACAATTTTAAAATATGCTGTAATTAACCATGCTCCATGTTATGGCATCAGCCAGCATTGATTGTTCTATCACAAAGCAGGGAACAGACCATTGACTGATTCCAGCTATTCTTTTGACCTAGAACAATAAAAGTTATTGAAATGCACTGGTGTGGCTCTGGGTCCTGCCTCTGGTGTTGTGGTACTGGTTGAGGATGATGAATGTTATCATGTCATGAGACTTACTGTGGTTAAAAGTGAGAGAGTTATCCAGGCTGCTCAGCTGCTGCAATCTGGCATGCATCATTCCTGTTCTGTTACGGGAAACAGGCAATGTCTGAGATTTTCGATCATGAACTATGGATCCCAACCCCTCCTGGTTCCTGCAAGATGGGTGAAATGGGATAGAAGCAAAAGTTAGACATGTCAAACTGCAGCAAGACGGGAAGTGTTAGTTAAGCACAAGAAGTTTTACAGAAAGAATTATAATGCAACCTATTTACTGTTTTATTTATAAAACAAAAATAGGTAGCTTAAAAAAAAAAAAGCATCACAGCAAACTCTCTTTCTTAAAACCTCAAAGCACGAAAGCAAAAGCACACAAGCAGTTGCTCCTGAAGTGCTAAATTTACTTCAGAGCTTTTGAAAATATAAATATTTGAGAACACAAATATTCTGAAAATATTCAGAACTCAAACCAAATCCTCTAGTTTGATTGTAAAAATTTTAGAAAAAAGTTAGAAAGACACACAGTGGTAAAATTAGAAAGCATACATGCAACAGGAGAGCAGGAATTAATTGAGGTATTATCAGATACATCTTACCCAAGCAGGAAGGGAGAAGAGCCATATACTTTGTTAAACTTGCAGCAATCAAGTCAAGAAAACAGAAAAGTGATCTGTGTTAGCAATCAGTACAGGCTAACTTCCTATTGTGTACCACCACCAGAGCTGACAAAAAATGGAAACCAGTGCTTGAATTACAGAATTCCCTGTTCCCTTTCATTCTGTCATCTGTGTATTTTAAGAGTACGTGCATCGATTGTGATATACTTCAGTGTGATGACCATATGAAAGACTAGAAAACTACATTAACTGGGAAAATTCAGTATCTCTGCAGAACACCAGACGATTTCCATAGCTTAACATTTTTAGTGTTAACATGCAGTACACAGACTAGGTGATCAGTAAAAAAAACCAAAAAGAAAGCATGGTAGTCTTCTCTACAAACCAGTCAAACAAATTAGTTTGAAGAATATTTACAAAAAGCCTGAAAATTAGAATACTGTAAATCCAGAGTTTGACATACATTTAAACACAAAGTTTACAATCAAAACCTTAAGGAGAGTCAGATTTATTTTGGCCTTTGATTTTTTTTTTTTTAGGGTATGCGAACAGACATGAGATTTTTTTTTTTACTGAAAATTCTCCAAAGAGATAGTAATTTGTTTTTTGTAGAAAAAGATTCACCTATCATTAAATCTAAATCAAACCCAAAAAAGCTAACATTTTAGTTAGAATGTTTTACCACCCGAAGTCAGCAACGACTTTCTCTCCGAGTTCAAGAGGGCCAGAATTTCAACCTCACAAGTTTAATTATAACAGTATTACTATGTTAACCACAGTGTAAAGCCTAAACAAGTTGCTATATTTTACTCTATTAAAAAACTACTTTGCATTAAAAACCACATTAATGCAAAGATATTCAAATAATTTAGTATACGTTTCTGATTCCTACAGATTTTCTCCTAAACAGGCTTCAGTGGGAACATAAAGGTATCTAATGCATGTTCTAACGTACATTAGATGATGTAACATCTAATGATCTAACCGACTTCAAATCAAAAAACAGCAGCCTTGGAATGTTCACTACTCACCTTTCAGTAAAAACACCACATATAAAATTTCTAAAACATTTCAACAAATATTATTCTATGGCCAAGTGAATAAACAAAACAAATCATAAAATTTCTTCCCCAAAGACATTATTTCCAGGAGCAAAATACTGTAAAAGATAGCATTTAAGGGGTGGATTTTAAAGTGATTGATAATAAACACAACACACACACACACCATTCTTAAACAGATACCAGACTTTCAGACAGGATACAGACTTGTTAATATAGTAACCAGTTACTTACTTTGAACTGTTACGTATCATTTCACGATAATTCTTATAACTCATGCAATTTATTTGTAATAGAGATTCAAGACATATTGTGCACACTATTATTCTTAGTGAATAAGACACCAAAATTTAAATTCCACACAGTACCTGGCTATGTATCGTTTTCCCATGTACTGGAACTGATGTAAGCATACTCTGCAGAGAACACATAAGTTCGAGAAGCAACACTTAAAACAATCTCTTCTAGATTTATTTACATTGGAATTATTAAACTATTATTTTGTTTAACTTTAAACTCTTAAATCATAAAGCTTCTTTATTTCTCTCACCCTTAAAATTGAAGTTGAAAGTAAAACCTAATTTGCCAGGTGCCTCTGCTTGTCTTCACAACTAGTAAGTACACAACACTGATGACTAATAAACTAGAAGTCACACTTTCAAACCAAGAAAAATGGTGTGAATAGAAGGTGTAATAATGATTTTATTTGACTCTTTTCCCACTGTAAGTAATTATCCTAATAATTCAGAACACGTAATGCAACTTCTCTTGTCTCAAGAAGAATATTCTAAAAGTTCTTCTTTAAAGCGTAAACCCAAACTGAAAGGCAGTTTTCAGGCTTTTCTTTACTTTTCCATGTGCCAGTTGTGAATGAGGGAGAAGACTGGCAAACAGCCCCTCCAACTCAGCTCCATTTTGTACTCAGACATGAAGTAGATCAGCTGTCTCCAAACTGTGGAGTCAGAATAGTGTTTGCCTCCTCCAAACTTGTCACTCTATTTGCAAACAAACCTCAGTTCCCCATTCTGATATATTCTTGTCTCTAGATTCTAATTTTTTCAGAAAAAGTTCTTTGCATGGTGAGTACCTACCTACCAGAAACAGTCTTACTAAGATAATGAGAAACTACTGTAATGACCTGTATTAATAAAAATCATCATCAAAACAAACATCATGTGCATTGGCAAAATAGTCCTAGAATTAGAAGAGGTAGACTTTTATGAGCCTTGTTCCTGCTCTAGTTTAAGGAACTGTGATATCATCCACTACACTAACGAGACAGAAGTATTTTCTGCATTCCATATACTGCTATTGTGATGGAAATCTTCTTTGATAATTAGTAATTTGAGATTACTGATTTGATCACAAACCAATCCTATCTGGCTCTTAAATAAGAAGTATCTAATGGCAAAATGCTGTTCACCACTGATTCTGGGCAGTTTATACCTCACGCTTCAGAGAGTCTACTAAGTAGGCTCATTTACTTGTTCAGTTCTGTCTCTGATACACTCAATATCACGACAGAGGTACTCAAATGAAGAGTTAAAACACTATCTACAATATATTCCTAAAATAGACCTTGAGTAACGCATTCCATAACACAATTAATGACTGATACTATATTGATTGAGCCTCTACTACAGAAACAAAGGAAAGCAGTCCAGTGAAACAAGCAAGGCAAGCAGAATGGCTTCTGTGGTGCACCACTTCAAGCAAACAGCATCGTCTTCAATTTTTATTAATGTATCAGTCAATTTTCATGAACAAACACACCAAGTGTGCACAGGGATGGAGTGTAGCCATTGATAACAAATACTGGATTCATCATATATCTTTTCCCTTACAGAATGGCAGAAGACACAAGAGAAATGCTAGGAGGACAGTTCATATCCCTTTGTTTCTGAAGATATGCAATTCAATCAATTTTGATATGCACTCATATAATTTCGGCAGCTCACATTACAAGATGCACTTTAATGCAGACAGGTAACAAGACGGGTGGCTCCTCTTCCACGACCATAGCAATATTCTGAGCACTACTCACTGTTTAGGAACTTCCCGAGAACACTTCTGTATAGCCTAATTCCAGAAACTATCATGGAATTGGACAGACATGCAATTTATGCACATCAAGTTAAGGACTTCTAAACAGATCAAGATGGGATTATTTTTTCAATAAATAAAACCAAACATATATACACACTTAACATCCACACTCATGTTTTTAACAGGATAGCTAAACATATGATTTTAAGACAAGCTCAACAAAAATCTTACTCTGTGATCGTGAAAAAGTCCATGAGTTCAGACTTTGTAGCTTTGTTCCAATATGTAAACAATGCATCTAGGAAAAGGAAAAATATTAAAAACAAGACAAAAGACAGCAAACACAAAAATATTAAGAGTTAACATCAGTTCTTAATTTTCAGATAATGAGGATTCAGAGAATCTAAAAATGGCTTGTAGGTACAGATAACTATTACTATTTAAAGTTTTCCTTCAAGCTGATTATACGAATGCACATATCAATTCTCCAAATGATTTTCTACAGTAAGCTTTTAATTAATCCATAATATTCTATATAATACAATATAATATTAATCCAAAAGCATTCTCCTGGAGAAGCTGGCGAATCATGGCATAGACAAGTGTACTCTTCGCCGGGTTAAAAACTGGCTGGATGGCCGTGCCCAGAGAGTTGTGATTAATGGGGTGAAATCCTCTTGGCGGCCGGTCACCAGTGGGGTCCCTCAGGGCTCAGTTTTGAGGTCAGTTTTGTTTAATATCTTTATCAATGATCTGGATGAGGGGATTGAGTGCACCCTCAGCAAATTCGCAGACGACACCAAACTAGGTGGGAGTGTTGATTTGCTTGAGGGTAGGAAGGCTCTACAGAGGGACCTGGACAGGCTNGAGGGACATTGAAGTGCTGGAGCGGGTCCAGAGGAGAGCTACCAAGCTGGTGAGGGGTCTGGAGACCAAGCCATATGAGGAGAGGCTGAGGGAACTGGGCATGTTTAGTTTGGAGAAGAAGAGGCTGAGGGGAGACCTCATTGCCCTCCACAACTCCCTGAAAGGAGGTTGCAGAGAGGTGGGTGTTGGCCTCTTCTCCCAGGTGAATAATGACAGGACCAGAGCAAATGGTCTGAAGTTGCGGCAGGGGAGGTTTAGATTAGGTATTAGGAAGAATTCCTTTCCTGAAAGAGTGGTCAGGCACTGGAACAGCCTGCCCAGGGAGGTGGTTGAGTCCCCATTCCTAGAAGTATTTAAGAAATGTCTAGATTCGGCACTTCAGGGCATGCTCTACTGACAGAGATTGTAGGGGGGTTTTTTGTGTGTGTGTGGTTGGACTTCATCTCAAAGGTCCTTTCCAACCATGAAGATTCTATGTTTCTATGATTCCCATACAATTTTGTATTTTAAATAGTAATAATTATGTAAGTCAGTAGTGAATACAGTGTTCTAAAAATATAAGACTTCAGAATACTTTGGACTGTTAGTCCTATAACCCGCTTCTATATAGATTGTGTCTCAACATTTTTTGCTTTACTATGGATACATTTTTCAGCACAGGTTTCAGATTTTCTTTACTTGCACAGATTTCAAAAATGGCTATATATATTTTACAAACCTTGTAGTTACCTAGACAAGTCTTGGTCTCTTTTGCCAAAAATGTTCAAAATCAGCTAACAAATCCAAATTTATTACAAAGATGTGTGGCAAAGTTAATTTGACACTCATTCTTTTCCAGGAGAATTGAGACCAAAATATCCCCACTGTGCTCATGTAAATTTTAACGTGAATTTTCTAGAAATTACAACTAATTTTTACACATTTCAAGGTTTAAAATAATGAAAAAGAGAGTCTGAGTTTTCCTATTCTTTTTAATTAAAATACATAAAATGGTATCAATGTAATTACATTAAAATCTAATGGTGTGACTGTATATTGAATACTTATTAACCTTTCAATTCTCATTCTTAAGTGGTGTAATCAATTAGAGTTCAAGTTTACTACATAAACTTGATTTTTAGAAATTAACATCTAAAGAGGCACAAGGAAAAAAATTAACTACTTTTGATATGTTTAGCACAAACTGAAAAATTCAATGTTTTTACCAAAAGGGACTTGCCCTCTATTTTAGGTATTGATCAAGGATAGGGATGATTCTGAGTTGTATGATCCTAGTAAAAAATTAAGATTTGTCATTCATCCAGTATTTCTATACCTCCACAACCTTCTCCAGGATAATACGACTCTTTCAAAAATTCAATGGATCACCTCACAAACATCCCTAGAGAATGAAGAAGCACTAATATCCCCATTCCAGCAATTGAAATATACATAGAGATAAAATCATTTGGTTCCCTGTCATATAGGAAGTTCCGCAGAATGGGGGAATGGACTAGCCCGAGACTTTTCTACTGATCAATGAACTATTCTTCACCTCCATTTTCCTAACCGGACTGTACAATCACACACAAATACTCCCTTTCTTGCCAAGTCCTTTAGTTAGCCTCAAACTTCGAAGCAATAATAACTATTTAATGCTTGCAAGGTTTCAGTCAGAGTTTAATTTGATCAATCACACATACTTATAAAACACAGCACAACATGGTACTCACACCTAAAATACTCAGCTGATTTTGAAAAGGCATTAAAATCACAGGCATAACTCCAAAACATGATTTCAAATTTATGAAGAATAGGTGGAATTACCTACCTTCTGACATACTTCTTAAAATATGAAGGAAACACATAAGCAGACTTTTGATCTCTGCTTGGTCAAGTTTGTCATATCGAACTACAGAACTTCCTAAAGTGCTGCTCTGTTGGTTCTGAAAAGAAAACAGACATATTTTGGCTGAAGGCTGATTTAAACTGATAATAAACTAAAACGGTTTAAATTGCCTTATTAATTCCTGCAACAGAAAAAGGATCTCAGAACAGAGACAAAAATGTTTCATGTAGAGACAGGTCACTAAAACACACATTATACACGTGAAGTATACCAATTTAAGCCTCTTCACCTTTGTTTATTTTTATGTTCTCCTTTGTATGATTTTTTTTCCCCCCAGAGGGAGGAGTAAGAAGAAAAGTTTCCTAACAGTGATTATTAATCAAGTTAATTATACACCAATACCCACATTGTAGAAGTCAGGCATGCCCCTTCTGCTTAGATGAAATACTTTAAAAATAAATGCTACTGTTAGGTGATACATATATGCTGCTTTGCTTTTGAAGAGACTTTACGCTGAACTGTAGACAGACCTGCCTCTACAAAATTCTTTCCGTTTAAAGATGCAAGAACCTCAAGGAAAACATACATGAATGGCAAGAACACGCGTTCTGGAAGATTACCTACTGATAAATAACTTGCCCTCGCCTGGGGGGGAAAAAAAAAAAAAGAAAAAGAAGTCTTTCTTCCTGTTCATTTGTTTATACGGAATTCCTACTCTTGTGGGAATTTAATCAGCAATGCTCAATATTAGAGTCTGTTCAAAAAGAAAAAAACCATAACTGATCTTTCAAATTGTGTACCACAAAAGGAAAAAATAAAACTGTGAGAATATATAAATTGAACCTTAGGCAAAGGCTTATCTGTAAAAGAACAATTTCCACACAATCAAGTGTTACAAAATCCTCAGTCTGAGGATTTAAATGTTTGTCTAAAGGATATATTATGCCCTTTTTAGTGCCTAATTCTCACTTCCAATATGAGGACGCTTATGCAAATGGAAAATGAAACAGAAATTTAATAAGTTTGCTGTAAAGTCAAGAGTCTGGTACAATTGATCCGTGCAACTCTAGTTTCTACAAGAAAGTTGGATCATCTTATTTCCATGACCTTTTTAAGAACACATACCAGTGTTGAAAGAAATCCTTCATATCAAAATTAGAAAAAAAAATAAAATAATAAAAACATAGACTCAAGGGAGGAAAGCACTTGGTTTCACAAACCAAGCAAGAAGTGCCAATACCTCAAGGGTAGAACAACCCTTCCAGGAAAGCTCGTCACTAAAAGCAGGAGACATGCTAATCCATGAGGGAACATTTCACAGCACACACATCAATTGACTGCTGAGCCCTTTAACACATTTCATGTAAAAAGGAAAGAATTGCTGTCCTAAAACAATCTGTGTAAATCTGTCACATACTAGTCATTCAATGGATGCGCAGTGAAACTGAATGTGAAACTATGATTAATACTAGCCAGAAGTTACTGGAATTTAGGAGCAAATGGACATCTATATAAGCCTGATTATTGCAGATTGTAAAGACCTCACAAACTGTTTCTTTGAACTACCTCTGGTGAACAATGAGGTGCTACTATACAGCTTTATGGATACTGAAATAGAGCAGGCAATTAATGGGTGTCAGAGAAGAAACACAATTTGAGTTTCCTGGACTTTCGGATACTGTCCAGAGCACTAGATAATATTCCCTCTAAAATAGCTGAACATGTACATCGATAAAACTAGGACTATAGCTACTCACAAGCTTAATTTAAAATCATGCCAATAACCTATAAAGTATTCACATATTAAAATAGAAACTGATATACTTCCAGCCAATTCTGATTCCACAAGTATAGTTCTACAGGTTATTCTGAAAGAAAATTAGAACAAAAACATGGCTCTTCAGTAATGATATCAAGCAATGAGCAAAAATTCGAAGATAACGTGCATGGAACAACTGATCCACTAGAAAGAAGGTTTGGAAAGCAATGAATAAGAAGCCAGGATTAAGTATTATTCAGGGAAAATATTAACAAGCATGCAAAACATAAATCCTGTATTACCTACACTGGCAGACCAGAGCAGAATTTTCAAAGGATGTTGACTCCTTTGAAAACCCTTTTACTTGGTAAAAACACTACACATTAGTAATTAACAACATGACAACTAAGTAATAGATGACAGCATTGCCATTTAGCAACAGTGTATGCACAAGATATTTCTTTATTTACTTCGTCAATGTCAAAGAACATTTTTTAGTTCTATATATACTAAAGACCCTAAGACTCAAATTCTGCGAATATTTAAGCTGATCTGATTTTTATGTTTTAATCAAATCATGTACATGAACTAGTCCAGGTTTGGCATGTAATGGCGATTTACATGGATACATTGTACATATTTGCCTTGAGATTCAACTGTTGCAAAGAAGTGGCAAAACTACTGATCACACACTTCACTCAGAAGCTTAACTATACCAAGCACAAAAACCAAATACTTCTTGTAACTGAAGAGAGAAAGCGGCATGCAAAATTTTCTCTGGCACAGATGGAATTGTCAGAAGTGAAAAATCCATAGTAACACGGTTTTTCTTTGCAGGGTGAGAATTTTCTTCTTCTTCTTCATTAGGGCGCATCGCATGAGCAGAGTGCCTTCTGAGAAGCTTCTCTCTCTGCCACACGAAGGCATGTCAGAGTCAAGGGGAAAAAGTTAACATGTTGTGACTTGCACAACAAGATCTAAGAAAATGAAATGTGATCACTATCAACACAAGCTCTAGAAAGACATGACTGAATACCTTATAGTTACTGCAGCCAGAGCTCCTAATTTGTAACAGCTTTAAAGTGAAATGATTTATAAAAGTCAAACTAATATAAAATAAATCACCTAGAGAAAGCACAGCAACTGTTTTTTTAACATTTAAAACATGCTACATATATTGTGTATAGGACGGAGTGAAGGTCTCCACAAAATCAAGAAAGCTGTCCTAACTAGAATTCAGTTCTCAAGTGAAATTCAAGACACTTCATCTAGTGCCTTTATCTAGCAAAGGAAAAAACAAAACCTCCTTGTTTATGTCTCTACATTGACAATCTTTTTCTATTTTCTACAAAACAGCTTAATAAATGCAATGCAAAAAGAGTTCATACGATAATTATTTTGCAAAAGAAAAAAACTTATGTAAAATTCTGCTCTACAGTTATTCTAGAAAGCCCATTCCCAATGGAGATTACAGAAGTTAACTCATAAGAATTAAAATGAAATTTTAGGAATATACTTTGTGTTCTCCGTTTTCTTTTTGGTTTGTTTTTTTTTTTTTTACCTTGTCCAGGGAATTGCTTTTGTCACTTTGTCTTTCTGGGAGACTGTTTCCTGAGTCTGTACTTATAAGAGAGCCTCTTGAGTCAGCGTTCCTCACACTATTAATATTTGGAGTTGATGTGGTGTATGGGGAAGCTAAAAAAAAACCAACCCAAAACAATACAAAAATCACAAACAATACATACACTGAAAAAAGTCACTCCACAGTTTAGTCAGACTTCTAAACCCACCATATATGTATATGTTTTTTTAAGAAGGCAAATAATTCCATTTATTTACTTTTAATGAAGACAAACTTATTCTAGATTTTCAGGAAAGTATTTATGTATGTACATACACACAGACCTATGTAAAACTGCATCCACATGCGTGAAAACAGATGTAGCAGTACACACACACTTTCATGAAGAAGCGTGTATATTTAAAAAAATTCCCCTTCCCCATTTTTCATCTGGTTTTCTTTTTTTTTTTTTTTCTAATTGACTAGTGACACAACTAATTACAGCAGACAACAACAAAAAAAAACACATTAAGAAGACAGACAGAAGGATGCCCACAGCTGCATGCAAGCAGCACTCCACTTGGAGAGGTTGTCTCTACCATCATGTGCAATCATGGATTACGGCACTCTTGCCGTAAGTGACTAAGGCTAGTCTTGTCTCCCATTTCTCTGCAGCAAGATAAGAATGATCACCTTCGAAAAAGCAGTTCTCTCCAGGAAACAGCTTTAGTTTCAAATAGAAAAGCAAAACACAAAAAAATCCCAAAAGAAAGACTTCACGTACAGACTGTGAATTCTGGCCCACGCTGAACAGCTAACTGCAGTAGGGTTCTGTTAATTACAGTAGCAATAACATTCAAGTATACACGCAGAGAGCAGCCAAAGTTGAACACAGAACAATTATTTCTGCTAACAAACGAAAAAGGAAAACGGTTACTTTTTAAATTATCTTATTTTATTTTTTAAGTGCTTACCAATGCCAGAGATAACACCAAATAGATCTTTAGGAAGATTGTTATCCAATGTGTTCCCTGATTTTTGTGGTGTTACTAGCTGACTTGCTGTTGGCAAATTAAGCGCATCATCCTTTGCACTCTGTTTGGAAAAGAGAGGAAAATGAGATTATTGTTTTCTGACACTATGGATTTAGTGAATATGACACACTTCATCTTCGAGAGCAGTATTTGTTATATATTTGTTTCTTAAATTTTAATTTCTATTAAACATGCTCAAAAGGAAGGAATGAGATGTTCGGGTATTTGCACTAACTTAAGATACCTCAGGAAACATTGAAGAATTTAATATTCCATTGAATTTTAAACACTATAAAACAGATATTGCCAGAAGATCCAAATTACTTTTATTTCAAACACCCAAACATTTCTCTTGTTGGAAGGGTACTGTGAATTTCTTTCTTGATACCAAATGGAACACAGCAAGATATTGGCAAAAATAAAATACACTAATAATAAAATCTTCAATTCAAAAACTGTATGCAACTACGATATATCAATATACAACTTCACAAATTCCATTTGAATTCATTCTCCTGTAGCCCTCTTACACTAGAGCTGTTCCAAAAGCATACTCCTTTGAGGTTAAGATTTTTCCCTCCAATTTCTAGAAAATTAAATTTATTTATTTATTTTGTGGTCCATTTATTTCAGTGTTAGACTAAACTGGAAAATAAGATTTTTAAAACATCTATGACCAATATGCTTTTTTGTTTCTGCTGAACAGCAATAGCAACTAACGTATCTGTCGGGATTTTAGTCAACATAACTATGTGTTAGATGTCGGGAGAGTATCCTCTTGCATAAAAATGAAGTACGTGCAAGTGCCTTCAATGCCAGAATCTATAAGAATAGAGGCAAACTGTTTATACAAACTAGCAGGCAGACTAAAGAGAAGGGTAATTTTTGAGTAAAAAACAGAGACAATTTAATGAAATCTCCTCTCACAAAAAGCGTATCAAAACTGGTTAACAGATACAAAAAGGAAGGCCATTAAATTGTAGAAACAACTGATATTTTTTACTTGAAATACACTGTTCCTTCAGCTACTTTGGCTGCTCTTCTTAGAACACTCAAAAAGATGCAGCAGGTCCAATCCTGTGTGGTGTATAGTTTGTATTGAAACATAGACACATGCACCAAAGATATAGAAAAAGTGAGATGTGACATGGCAGTATAATCACATGGCATTAGAATGATGCTGTGGCAATCTTTGTGGCCTAGCATTCTCCAAAACCCTTCAGAGGTTCACGTAAAGATCAATAAAGGCACTGTAACCTGTATGTAGGACCAAATTAGCCAATTATCATGTTAGGCGTAACTTAGCTGGACCAGAGAAACTGCAGCCAAAATCATGAAGGTTAACTAAGCTTTTAATCTTACAGTTTTCCACTAGACTTTGAGGAACCTGGCCTAGTGGAAGGTGTTCCTGCCCATGGCAGGGGGGTTGGAACTACATGATCTTTAAGGTCCCTTCCAACTCTAACCATTCTACGATTCTATCAAAAGCCAGGAGTACAAACTCGCAGAATTCTGAAGCTGATGAAACTCTGTTTGCCAGAAGTATGGCATTCCATATACACGTTACCAATAAATTATGAAAAAAATAATTCAGAATATCAAATAGAAATGGTCACTCACATTGCTGGAAGGGTTAACAGGAAATGGAGACACATCTTTAACATTGATTCGCTGAACATTTTCTATGAGCAGTCCAAAGAGTGGCAAATACATAGTGGCTATTCTTGCTTGATGGCTCTAAATAGAGTTTAACAGTTCATTAACAAATTACAGATTTAATTTTTAATTGTTAATATTTTTTTAAGCTATTCACTCCTAAGTTACAAAAAAGGAGCATTTAATAAATATTTGCCAAGCCAGAGCCCACATTCATAAGTTCATAAAAGGCAAAATAAGTGATCATCACTGTATTTAATTCTAATTTACAGAAGGTCAGTAAATTTTATTTACTGTTTCAACATAACACAGAAAAAAACCCCTAAATTAATGTGATTTTAGCTAAGATGAACCAAGTAAATTAATATTATGTTAGCTTGATAAATTAATGATATGTTCCATTAAAATTTTATGGCTTCTCCACAGCACAGCTGATGTTAAGAAAAGTCAAGAAAATTAAAAATCACTCAAAATTTACTACCATGACTTGTAGCTTTCTTATACTCATTTGATAATAGATGATGGAAGGAAAGCTGCCAAATATTACTAGTTAATGTTTAATTAAAATAAGAGCTTTAAAAACATTCGTAAAAATCTGATTACTTTAAGAATAACAGTTAGATTATAGTGTGCTAAAATACAATAAACACATGTAACTATGTTAGAAGGTGCCTTGTGCTTTGATTTGGTAAAAATAGGGGATTTACCGATTGATTTTGATACAATTTTCATACATATTTTTAATCACAGTCTGAACAGAAATAGCATTGCTGCAAATTAACAAGTTTTTTGTGGAAGAAAAAAAACTTTCTGTATGTGTGCAAACTTAATATTTATTATTTTGTACTACTAGAATAGCAATACACTTACCCTGGAAGCATATCTGTCATCAAAAGAATGCTTTATCATCAAATTCTTGAGCACACTAATAGCAATCTGCCGCACGTCTCTGAACTCCTGTAATGCATTGCCCACCTCCCTTAGAAGCAGTCCCACTAAGAAGTGATTTTTACAGAACTCATCGGTTAATGAGTAGTCCAGGTGAAGGTCTGGAAGTAAAGTACAAGTTCTATGTAAGGAATGGTATAATTTAAATCAATTTATCAATTAGCTTAAGGCTGAACTAAAATGTTTCCAACATTATTGACAAATTCATATATATTCATACATATGTAAAATTTAATTGTAGTTATTAATATACCCACAGCCCAATTCGCTACATAATGATGCATTTATTAAAAAGACAAGGATGATGTATATTCAATCAACAGAACACAAGATAAATCTAAATACGTTATTTAGAAAAGATGCATATTTTAAATACTGCCCAATATTCAAAAGTGTTCCCATTAAATTTACCTGGACCAGCATCTTACAACTCCAAATTCAAATTTTAAGGCACTGAAAACACAGTGCGCAAAGGTTGTGCAAATTCTATCTTTCAGGAATTTAGTTGCACGGTAGAAGTATAATTTAATTTTTAGTCTGTGGTTCAGTCCTAGGTTAGTAAAGTTGAAGGAGACCAGCTACAAGAGCAGTTTCCCAGGGTCTACCCTACATAATACTACTTCATCAATGACCTGAAACAGAAGAATGGAGTGCACCCTCATCAAGTTTGTGGATGGGCTACGGTCTATATGCTCAAGGGCAGGGCTGCATTTTAGAAGAATCTAGATTCTACAGGAACAGGTCAACAGAAAGGTCAATTAAATTCAACACGGACAAATGCCAAATTCTGCACCTGCGATGGATGAACTTCCTGCAATGGTACCAGCTGCGGAATGACCAGACTGGGAGCAGCTCTGCTGAAAAACACCTAGGGGTCCAGGTGGACAGTAGCTTCAACAGGAATTAGCACAGCATCCTGGCAACAATGAAGGCTAACAGCATACTGGGATGTTATCAACAGGATCATTGCCAGTTTATCAAGGGAAGTGTTTATTCCCCTTTACTTAGCGCTTTTTAGACATATGTGTAATACTGTGTGTAGTATTTGGGCCTTCTAGTACAAGAAAGATCTTAACTTGATTGATTTCAGTGAAGGACCACCAAGGTAGGTAGAGGGCTGGAGCACGTGCCCTATCAGGAGAAACTGAGGGAACTGAGCTTGTTTCATCTAGAGAAGGGAAGGCTTGAGGTGACCTGAGCAGGAGATTACTACAGACCTAATGAAGTTCCTTTTAACCTGAATGGGTATATGAAAAAGAAAAAAAAAAAAAAAAAAAAAAAAAAAAAAAAAAAGTACACCAAACCTCACACTGCACACCTACCTACAGGAGTCCTGCAGGCTTGCGCAGCTACTGAATTAAAAGCTAACTCATGAAAACAATGCAAACTTAATAATCATAGCAGGAAATGGAGGCAGAGTCAAGGATGTAGTTTACCGTATCTTTTAATGACTAGATACTTTGGATAGATTACTCTGCTGCCTAAACTATTCCTTTAAGTTTAAATGAAAGGATTACAACTTTAGGCTTCTGTTTAACTTCAACGTTTCCAACATCTCATCTGAAGTTACACTGTCTACACATCTAATAATAAAAAAGGGACATCTAACAGATATACCATACACTTCTTTGGAAGAATTTACCTTGATATCTCTGAACTCTGCCTTTTCCAAACGGCATTGGTAGATTCAAAGGTATGTAGTGCTCATGATTACAGACTACACGGAGAAATTCAAATTTGAATTCGAAAAGAGTCTGCAAAAATAATTTTCAAGTATAAATTAAACTGATGCAGTGATTTGAATAACACATTAAAACCAGCTTTCTAACACAAAAGGGTGATTTCTCTCAGCCTTGCAGTATGAGGGATATAGACTTGTCAAAGTTCCATATGTCAGTATAAAATAATTCCAGCATAATTCATACTTGATAACTGGATATAATTCTGTTTACGGTTCCCATTATCCAAAGTTTACTAGCACATTGTGGAATCAAAATACGAAAAGTGATTTGATGAGAAAAAAAAATGCTATAGGCACAGCACAGGGACTTTTAATGTAATTAGGAAGAAGTCTGAAGAATGAATGCAGGACTCTATCCACATGCATCAAGAAGAGGCAGCTCATAAAAGTAGTTTTTTCAAAAACACTGAGTACCTTCGGATCTCCTGGGGCAAAACAGCTGATGTAGTTATTGATTTGCTTGAAAACAAAGCCTCTATCCATAAAAGTAAAACACCTCTGGGGAAAATAAGCAAAACCAAGATAGTAATGATTTAGTACTGTCTCAGTGCTCACTTTTTTTCTATATTTAACAAGTTTATTTTCCAAACATATTATTGATATTTCAGTTTGAACATAAAAAACAATAAAACAATCAAACTAAATATATGTATACATATATGAATACCAAATTTTCCCTTAGAGTGCAGAACATAAACAAATTGTAAATAAAGAGCAGTTTGAAGAGAAGAACTATATCTTGACAGAAATGAAAATGACATGCCACTAGCAGCTTTATCCACCATTCTATTTCCCATCCTTTTTTCTCCCTATTGGATCTTATTGGCTGAAAAAGGGAAAACACTGAAAGTCTGTCTGCATAAAATGCATGCAAATAAAAAACAATTCAATGTATGAAGCTGTTGTAGGATTAGAAGGCAACCTAGATAATATTTTTAAAGGAAAAAAAAAGGAAATCAAAATACATTTTGGATAAAAGATGGATTCATTTAAAAATTATCAAACTTTTGAACAGATGTCTTCTTGATTACAGAAGACGCAAATTATACTTCAATGCATTTTAACTTTGACATAGAATTATACTTAAAAAGCATGATGCATGTTCAATTTTAACACTCTTTAAAATGCATGAAGCAGTATTATTGAAAAAGTAACCACAGAGCCCAAGTCACTTGTGTACTTACTTTTATAAAGGCAGCAAGACTATGGTTTGCATTTTTTGAAGCCTCTGGATTGTCTCTGTACTTCTGAGTGATGTGTGGCATTAGCATATTAACAACTGTTTCAACTGCATGATGAAAGGAAGCAGAAAATCTCTGGTTTCGCAACAGCTAGAAATAAATTCAGATATAATATTTAATACGGTTTATAACACCAAAATGTATCAGAGAACTTACTTTAGATAAGATATAGATAACCTGACAGGGAGAAGGGAGACAAAGAAAGCTTTCAAATTTTCTCATTTGTCATTTAAAGCAACACTTTCTTTAAATTCAAGATTTTCCTGAACTTTCTAGACTTAGGGTGAAAAAAGAGCATTTGGTTAAAAGAAAATATTACAACATGCACTAACATTTGTTATTAAAATTCAAGCAAGGCAGCCTTTGAGACAAAAACACATGTATAAAAGTTTGTAAGTGTAATGCATTAATAATTTTCTATACTACAATAAACTTGATGACAGAAGCCAAGAATAAAAGGGAATCTTTTAATTTTATCCATCTTCCTTTCCAAAGCAGACACCAGCTGGTTCACATATAGTAACTGCATTATCAGACTCCCTTTTCTATTTTGAAAAAATACCCAGTTTTTGCTGTTCTGCAACCAGCTTTCTAGTAACTCCTTTGCCTTTTTCCACCGTGGAAATTCTCATCCATGCTTCTTTCTTTCTCTTGCTCATCAGTGACTTCAAATCTCAGCTCTTCGAGGCTTCAAAATCTTACTCTCCATGTTTTTAAGTTTCCACAATCAGAATTTTTTCCTTTGTTTTTAGGCAGTTTGCCAGTTAGCTTGAAAGATTTCCTCTGCGTTCACAATTTCCTCCTTTCCACTCACCATCTATACTATCTTCAATGAGTTTGTACATTCTGAACAGTATCAGTCAGTAAGTTCTCTTCAGCTTTTTGGCACTGCAGAGCCTCTTTTATTTCTCTACATCTCACAATCTTTAATAAAAGATTCTGTCTTTTGTCTAAAGGGACTTAATGACAGGTGGTGTGAGGCTGAAGAAGTTGATGTTATCAAAAACTGTTTCAACTGTACAGTCGTCATGTCTTTTCTTTCTGAAAACTGAAATCAAAACATCCAAGTGCTCTGAACACTTTGTTACTTAAACAAGTTAT
>VWZL01005967.1:29524-51240 GCA_013396915.1 Stercorarius parasiticus | reverse complement strand
TAAATTATTTTTTTCTTTTTTTTCCACACTGCATGAATTAATTATCAAAAGTTTATGTTAATTGGTCATAAATTAAATTAGGTGAAAATCCCCAGATTGAGACTGTTTTGCTCCCCATAGAAACTCCTTGCTTCCTCGGTCTGTTTTTTGGTCCCCGCTTCTTCCATGTGCGGTTCCTGGCCACGCACCTGTGGAGACATGTTTTGTTTTCAGATGTGTATTTCCACCAGCTGGGCTTTCCCTGCACCCATGTTTCTCAACATACAGTTCAAAGGTGGCTTTGGGCATTCAACTTATTTTCAGCCTTCTTCTAATGTGGCACACAGGGCTGCCTTGATGTGTGATTTCACAGAATCATTTCAGCAGCTCTTGCAGCATCAGAGGGAACGGAGACATTGGTGTGGTGGGAAGCCATCTCTGGGTCCTGCCCTACCACAAACAGGCTCCTGTCTCAGGGTCCCCGCAGCCAAGTGGTGGCTTCTCTCCCACTCCGAAGTCTGACCTGGCCATCAAGGGACGAGGGACATCTCACTGCAGAGATGGGGAGAGGCCAGAACAGACGGGGAGCACCTGGGGTGGGTATCCAGCATCCATGTTCAAAAGGACCCCTTCAGAAAGCCCTGCCCAGCTGCAGTCTCACACCAGGACTCCCTCAGCATGTGAGCCAGACGTGGACCTGCCAGGCAGCCTGGTGCTCCAGATGCAGTCCCATTGCATAATCCAATGGATGGTTCCCGTCCTTTGCAAGCAAAGGTATTGCATCTGCGTGCCTGAAATGGGGTGGCTTTTCTGCTCTGAGGCCTCTCGTCATCATCACAGTGCAAAAAGGAACAAGAAGACCTGAGTGGAGGCTTGCTCTTGATAACACAGAGGTGAACCAGCGAAGCACCTTGCCCTCTGAGCACCGCTTTGCAATTATTGCATCCTTTACCCTACCTGGGGTCTCTGCACATCACTCGCAGTGCTGTGACTGAGAGCAGAAGGTGGGGGAAGCCCACCCAGCAGGATGAGACCTCTGGTAGAGCTAGAGAAGAAATTTCAGGGAATGCCAGGCACTTGTGGTGGGTGGATGGGCCTCACAGAGATGGTGGCAGTAATTAATTCCTTGAGTTTTGTAAAAAGAGACAGGGAAAGTCTGCTGGGACACTGGCCAACAGCTTAGGTAAAAGGTAAATCATTCCCTGCCTTCCTTCTTCTGCAGCGAGGGTTTCCTCCAGCTCTGAGAGGCAAGAGTTAAACCTGGTCTTCTGAAGCTGAAAATGAGAGAGGGAGAATGACACAAGATTGCCCGCTGGTTTCTGAAACTTCCCAGGACACAACTTGGCTACAAATTCCCCAGCTGCAGGGCAGCTTCTGAAGTCTGCTCAGTGGGCTGGAGAGCCAGAGGTCCTCAGAGAAGAGGAGCTGTTGCTCACTAACAGCATGGTCAGGAATCTGGTGAATCATCCCAGAGAGTCTGCTGCAGGAGCTGTTCGAGGCGGGAGGAAAGGGAGGGTCTGAACCAAGCCCTGGTGTAAGTCGCAACTGCTGAGGGATGGAAACGCAGCCTGAATTCTGATGACGCATGATTTTTAGTTATTTTAATCTGAGAACTCATAAGAATGCCTGTGCTGGGTCAAACCAGAAGTCTTCCTCACCTGGGATCCGCTCTCCAGCTGTGTCTGTGCCTCTCTGCACAGCTGGCAGAGCCCACCAGAACAGCCCTCAGGGGGTCCGGGAGAATCAGAGACAGCCTGGGAGGAGGCTGCCAGGACTGTGCCAGCCTCATGGCGCTGGGAGCCCTCCTGCTGCCTCCTCCACCTGCTCCAGGGAAGGAGACATGTCTTGAATCAAATAAGCACCGAAGAATTTCATATCTGAACAATGGTGATCATGCTCTTGACTTGTTATCACTTCACACTCTTTTTGACAAACCCCACAAACTGACCTTGCCATGATTTAGTAACAAGCAAAATAAAAAATCAACTTTACACATTATAAGGAGTTGCAGTGAAAGTGGCACAGTGTGGGTATGTTTTGCAAAGTTTAATGATTCTTTCTATTATGTTTTATTGGAAAGAGACACTTTTAGGTGTAGTTTGCAAAGGATGCCTCTCAATGTCAAACTCTCTGCTTACAACAGCACGACCCCATCCATGGTTTTCTTGACTGGCATCCCTGGACAGGAAGATATGCACCTCTAGATTTCCATCCCATTCAGCAGTGTTCACCATAGCCCTCTGGGAACAGCACCCTCTAGTACATGATGAAGACAGAGCCATCTCTCCACAAGTCCATGTTTTATTTCCTCTCCATGCTGGCTGTCATTGACTTGGTGGTCTCCCTGACCACTGTGACCAAAATGCTGAGCGTCTTCTGGTTCAATGCCCAGGAGATCACCTTCAGTGCCTGCCTTGTGCAGACATTTTTCTTCACATTTTCTCAATCATGGAGTCAGTGGAGCTGCTGGCCATGGCTTTCAACAAGTATGTTGCCATCTGCAACCCCCTGAGCTACAACTCCATCCTGACCATCTCCCTGGTAGTCAAGAATGGACTGCTGGAGCTAACCAGGACAGCCGGGCTCATGTTGCCTCTGCCTTTTCTCCTCTGTCTCCTGCTGTACTGCTGCTCCCACATAATTTCCCACTGCTACTGCAAACACGTGGTGGTGGTGGAACTGGCCTGTGCCAACACCATGGTCAGTAATATCATCGTGGTTCTCTTCATTCTGGAATTGAAGCTGTTGTTCATCGGGCTTTCCTACCTCAGGACCTTGAGGACCATCTTGAGCTTGGCGTTGAAGGAGGACAGACTGAAGGTATTTGGGACCTGCCTCTCCCACATCTGCATCATCCTGGTCTTCTACACCCCTGTGGTTCCCTCATGAGTCATACAATGGTTTGGTTGCCATGTTGCCTCTCACATGCGCACCTTGATGGCTAATTTCTACCTCCCTTCCTCCCCCATGGTGTATGGTGTCAAAATCAAGCAGATCCATGACCGGGTGCTCATTGCATTTTTCTCTCAAGAGAATCTAAATGCTCACACATCCCATCCACTGGAGCCTGTATGGATACTCATACAACTGCACATGCAAATTGCAGCCTATGATGGGACACAAAAATTAACTGTGGACACATAACTCTGCAGCAAGTGCGTGATCCACTTGAAACAACACCCACCTCTTTGAATCTTTCCAAGTTTAACACTTGAGCATTGTGAGAGGATTGCACTTATGTGCTGAAAATGGTAGCATTTCAGCTCATCGCTGCCTGCAGCAAGCAGCAAAGCCTGCTTGGCAGACTGAGCAGGGTGCTACACGCAGAGGTCAGCCTATGCAGAACTCGAAAATTTTCGGAGTGTTTGGCTTTGATGTCACTGGGCTGATAGTGAACCGGAGGTAAATAACCTTCTTGTTTGAGCTCCCCAGGCTGCATTTCTTCTCTTTTTGTGTGTTAAGGAAATGGGCCGATGGCCTGCAGGTCCTCTCCAAAGGGCTGTGGATGCTGCTGGACCATCTAACTGCAGTGGGTGGGGGAAAGAGGGGCTAAACCATCTTGTGTTGGCAGGCAGCTGGGAGCGGAGCGAGGGTCAAGATGCTAGCCCTCGCTGCCAGGAGAGGGGACGGGTGGTGGGTGATGCCCGCTCCTTGGGCACATGGCACGGGCACAGGCACAAGCCAGCCTGGAGCCCTGCGCCTGCTCCCAGCCTCTTGGCTGGAACGCAAGGACTGATGACGCGTCTGCCCGGCGGATGGTTGCTCACATTTTCCAGCATGAGCTCTGAGGACAGTCTCAGTAAAGGTAAGGTTAAACATGCCGCATGCACCTTATCCCCCCTCAACAGCAAAGGCAGAGCACTGTTCCCTTCCTCCAGCCCTGTTTGCAGTGGGGGGCTCAGGGGACCAGCTCCCAGGGTCACGGGGAGGAGCACAGACACTTGTGAGCACTGATTTTTTAGCTGTCTTTTCAGTTGTGACTGTCCTCATATGACTTAGACGTGATTTCTGTTGCCTGAGTTATTTATTGATGTGCTTGGCTGCTGTAAATCTGATTCATAGATCTGTGCTGCAAATAGAGCACACAAAAAGAATGAAATCCATAATATTTCTACTGAATTAATGTACCTACTTCTTTTATTTTCTCCAAGTCTTAGAATAAGAAATGTGTTTTTCTGCATAGGTGGCATATTTACAAATCTGGACTATTACAAAAGGAGATTCCTGTTCACAGTGTCTAATGAATTTATGCGTCACAAGAACAAAGTCTGGCCTGTTTTACTGGTATATCTGTAGCTGTTTCATCCCTGATCCAGCTTTTGCAATCGCAGCCCAGCAGGTAAGAAACCTCCATGTCCAGCAAGCTCATGTTGTATGTGGTGGCTCGCCACCCCCACTGCCATGAGGGTCACAGGGTCTTGTGGGGTCTCTGTTTGCTTCCCCCAGGCTGTCCTCAGCAGTTCTTCCACTGTGTGATTTGGGATATTACAAAGCTTTTTATGAAACCACTATACCCAGAGTAGTAGAGTTGAGAGATTATGGGAGAACTTTGTAATTCTTCATAGTGATAAATGAGACAATAAGTTCAGTATAGTTTCATTAAAACTGCAGTGCTCTGGCAAAGCACACCCCTGTTTTTGCATAGAGGTGGTTGTGCTATGAGCTGTCCATTCCCACTCAGAAATGGGCATCTTGGAGTTATCACTGATGAGTCCTTGAAAGCATCAGACTGGTACCCAGTCACTTCACTCCAGACTCCCCTCCTCTCCTTGTCATCACCGCGGGTTTCGCTCAGTCCCCTCAGCAAGGCGATGATTGGTGCAGGTCAGGGTCAGTACACAGTGGTTTCTCTCTGTCACTCCTTCCTTCTCACTCATTTCCAATTCTCCATCATCGTCTGACCCACGCCTGCAGTCCCTTTGGGGCTATACNCTGAGGACAGTCTCAGTAAAGGTAAGGTTAAACATGCCGCATGCACCTTATCCCCCCTCAACAGCAAAGGCAGAGCACTGTTCCCTTCCTCCAGCCCTGTTTGCAGTGGGGGGCTCAGGGGACCAGCTCCCAGGGTCACGGGGAGGAGCACAGACACTTGTGAGCACTGATTTTTTAGCTGTCTTTTCAGTTGTGACTGTCCTCATATGACTTAGACGTGATTTCTGTTGCCTGAGTTATTTATTGATGTGCTTGGCTGCTGTAAATCTGATTCATAGATCTGTGCTGCAAATAGAGCACACAAAAAGAATGAAATCCATAATATTTCTACTGAATTAATGTATCTACTTCTTTTATTTTCTCCAAGTCTTAGAATAAGAAATGTGTTTTTCTGCATAGGTGGCATATTTACAAATCTGGACTATTACAAAAGGAGATTCCTGTTCACAGTGTCTAATGAATTTATGCGTCACAAGAACAAAGTCTGGCCTGTTTTACTGGTATATCTGTAGCTGTTTCATCCCTGATCCAGCTTTTGCAATCGCAGCCCAGCAGGTAAGAAACCTCCATGTCCAGCAAGCTCATGTTGTATGTGGTGGCTCGCCACCCCCACTGCCATGAGGGTCACAGGGTCTTGTGGGGTCTCTGTTTGCTTCCCCCAGGCTGTCCTCAGCAGTTCTTCTTCCACTCATAAGAGATCTAAGGAAGGGTGTGATTTGGGATATTACAAAGCTTTTTATGAAACCACTATACCCAGAGTAGTAGAGTTGAGAGATTATGGGAGAACTTTGTAATTCTTCATCGTGATAAATGAGACAATAAGTTCAGTATAGTTTCATTAAAACTGCAGTGCTCTGGCAAAGCACACCCCTGTTTTTGCATAGAGGTGGTTGTGCTATGAGCTGTCCATTCCCACTCAGAAATGGGCATCTTGGAGTTATCACTGATGAGTCCTTGAAAGCATCAGACTGGTACCCAGTCACTTCACTCCAGACTCCCCTCCTCTCCTTGTCATCACCGCGGGTTTCGCTCAGTCCCCTCAGCAAGGCGATGATTGGTGCAGGTCAGGGTCAGTACACAGTGGTTTCTCTCTGTCACTCCTTCCTTCTCACTCATTTCCAATTCTCCATCATCGTCTGACCCACGCCTGCAGTCCCTTTGGGGCTATACCTGCTCCAGTGTGGGTCCTTCACAGACTGCAACCCCTTCAGGGTCTACCTGTCATGGGCTTCTTCATGGTTACAGTCCCTTTGGGGCTGTACCTGCTCCAGTGTGGGTCCTTCATGGATGCAGTCCCTTCAGGGGGGTTCCTGCTCTGGTGTGGGTCCTCCACAGCCCACAGTCCCTTCAGTGGGAGTTCTTCTACCATCATGAAGCACCTCTGCTGCTCTGACCTTGATGTCCCCCTTGCTGTTCCTTGCTCTTTTTGTTCACTCCTCCCCTCTCAGTGAGACGTTTTCTGCCCTTTCCTAAACACATTTTCACAGAGGCAGCACAAACTCCCCTGGCTGGCTCAGCTTTGGTGCACGATGGGTCTGATACTGATCCACCTGGAACCATCTGTGTCCAGTGCAGGGCAGCCCTGCACCTCCCTCCTGGGCACCCCTGGACCCCCTCCGCTACCCAGATCTTACCACCTACACCCAGTACGCCTCCCGAAAAATATCTCGAACAACTATTTACAAATATTGGTTTGCTTTGTGCTGTGTGGATAATGAATTAATTTGTTCCAAATTCAGAAAATGAAGTTCTTAATCAGATTTGTGCTAGAAATGTATGCTTCCACAAAGTGGTATTTAACTGTTCCTTCCAAAAATAATTTTCTAAATTACAGGCAGTGAATAAATGCAAGAAGAAGACGACCAGTGAAAAAGTTAATAGTAGATGAAAATGTTTTGCAGTGTCTGTCTGTCTGTCTCACTCACTGCCATTCTGGGATGCACTGCAAGGAAAGGAACAAGTCCCAGATAAACCTTAACTCCTGAAGGGCCCCGACTGCATCCATAAAGCCATCAACCTCCTGAGCTTGTGTAACCTTTTATTACAGTACTAGTGCTTGTTGCACAAAGTGTATTTGCTCATCAATTTGCAGTCGTAAATTGTTGTTATTTGTGTTGTGGTAGTGACTGAGAGCCGGCCAAGGGCTAAGGCAGCATGCTGCAGGGTCAAAGTGAAGGAGCACATTCCCCATCCCCAAAGCTACCAATCTAAGTCAAGAAAAGTCAAGAGCTGGGTGCAGTTCAACGGGCAGTTCTGTCATCAGAAATTTTAATTGAAATCAGGATCCTCCTCTGTATCTGCTTGGTCCTCACCTCATAGATGATGGGGTTAAGCACAGCAGGCACCAGGATGTAGATGTTCCCCATGGTGATATGCACCAGTGGAGCCAGGTCCTTCCCAAACCTGTGCACCACGGACAGCCCAATCAGGGGCACATAGAAGGCCAGGACCACGCAGATATGGGCAACGCAGGTGCTGAACGCCTTGAGCCTCTCCTTCCATGACGCCAGCCGCAAGACAGCCTTGAGGATCAGGATGTAGGAGAGGCAGATGAGGACGGCGTCCAGCCCCATGACCAGCAGGATGGCGGTGAGGCCATACACCACGCTGGGGGTGGTGTTGGCGCAGGCCAGGTTCATCACGTCCTGGTGCAGGCAGAAGGAGTGTGACAGCAGCCGGGAGCTGCAGAAGGGAAGGGACAGAGTAGGACTTGGTTCTGCCTCTCCTCTGGAGCCAGGTGGTGGTCTGTCAGTCTTGGAACATTAGATGTGTTTATTTTTTATACTGAAAATACATCACTAACATGAGAGCTGCACTGTAGTACCACCAGAGCAATGCTTTTACAGTGTGAAACGGCTGTACCTGCTATCCAGAGTCACAGTCACCGAGGCTGGCAGGGCCCTCTGGAGATTGTCCTGTCCAACCTCCCTGCTCAGGCTCGGTCACATGGAGCAGGTTGTCCAGGACTGTGTACACCTTGGTTTTATATTTCTCCAAGGATGGAGACTCTACAGCCTCTGTGGGCAACCTGTGCCAGTGTTTGATTAACCTCATCATAAAAAAAAAAATAAATAAAATTTGTTGTGTTTAATTAGAATTTCCTGATTTTTCTAGTTTTTGCCTGTTGCCTCTTGTTCTTTCACTGGATACCACTGAGAAGAATTTGTCTTTGTTGTCATGACTCCATCCCACCAGGTATCGTACACATTAAGAAGGCACACTCACGCACAGAATCTCTTTGCCAAGGGAAATACCCCTTCAACAGGTAAAATCCCTCCCTTAAGGAACTTGAGACTCAAAGAAGCCAGTAGTTGGATTGGTAACTCTTGGTACAGTGTCGATACAGCCCACAGGACCACCAGCAGGTGAGCATTCTGTGGGTCATTTATCATCTACTTTCGAAGCAACTGGGATGAGTTGGTCGGCAGGACTACTTCATGTACTAGTCATCCCCTTTGCTGTACCCTCCTGAACTGCTGTTTGGGGCACAGAGTTGGGTCCTCACTGCTGAAAAATAAGTATTTTTTAAAATAATTGTCCTTAATGAGACATCACCTAGGTATTAATGGTGACCTGCTCCCTGTAACCCACCTGAGCAATTTCTATGTTTGGCAAAATTCTCCTTTCTGCTTTTCTGTCCTGTGCCATTGCCCTGCAATGGTGAGGGGGTGATTCATCTAGACTTCCCTCAACCGCCCTGCTTTCAACCGCAGATCAAACGTCACAAACCCTCTGAAGATGCTATTCCTCCTTCATCCCTTTTACACAGTAAAGTATCTACCAGCCCCNTGATTCATCTAGACTTCCCTCAACTGCCCTGCTTTCAACTGCAGATCAAATGTTTTATCATCCCTTTTACACGGTAAACCATCTCCCAACCCTTCACTCCTCCACACCTCTAAGCCCCAAACACCTCTCTGCCATTACACCCTGCCCTGCCCCATGCAGAGCATCCTCCACGTCCACCTTCCCCTGGTGTCCCGACCAGGCTGGGTCTGTGGCCCGGGCTAAGGACAGACCTCCAGAGAAGTGCTCTGTACTTTACCAGTGCACGTCACAGTGGGACACAATAAGGGGCCGATGCTAAAGTAGATAATTTTAAAAAATAAAAACCTACTTCCCAGTTTCTGTGAGCTTGCCTCTTCGCAGCCCTTTAAGCATCCAGCCCAGGACGTGCTGGCACTTTCCCTCCTGAGACAACAAGGACAAGAACACTCATCCCACCATGGTTGTCCCTCAAGTGGTTAAGACTGGATTGCACTGCAGGGGGTTGTGGTTTGACACAAAGCTACCGAGGACCATCAGCAGCATCATAGACATCTGCATGAGCGAGAGTGAGTGGATGAAGAAGGTTTGAGGGAAACAAGCACCGCAGCTGATTTCCCGGTGCTTAAACCAGAATATGTCCAGCACTATATGTCCTGAAGACAGACAGACAGAACAATGGACAACATGGCCAAGAAATAGTACGTGAGCTTTCATCCTGTCTCACTGCATAGAAGGTGAGGAGGCATTGCCATGACTCATAGAGAGACAGACAGAGCAGAGGCGAGAAGTTTCCAACCCTGGGAAACCTGTTGGGGGAAAAATGCAAACTGAAGCTGATATTCTTGAATGCTGACATGAGCTCCATGCAGATTTGCTTGAGCTCCTAAGCCTTGAAGTGAAGAATGATATTTATCACCTATGCTATTATAGTTGCTAACAAGAATTTAGAAGCAAGGATGAAGCACAGAGAAGCATCAGTGTATCCTGCTTTGAATTCCCGGCTCAGGCTCAGCCCTGCCTCTCTGAAGCCAGTGGAAATATTTGCACTGACTCTAGCAGGAAAGGAGAAGGGCCGCTGTATTTCAAATTCCCAGCACAATCCTTGAGCAACTTACACTATTACCACCTGCGATAGCATTCACAGACTCACACCCCTTACAGCTGGGCGCTGAACAGTTGCCACAGCTGAAACCATCCGCAGGCCTGAAGGTCTCCTGATGGGGTCTGTCACGGACACAGACACGTGGTGTTTGTGGAGGAAGGAGGTGGTGGCAAATGCTTTGTCCCATTGCAAGCAAACACGTTATCTTACACTGAGCAGAAGTCTCAAAGGTAACGGTAAAAAACTGCCTTGCCAAGTCCAAAGTGAGCATGTTTCTGCTTAGTCTAAATTCTGTAGTTTTTGTGCTTGTAGTATAGTTTGTCAATTTGGGCGTCTCCCATCCCCACGCTCTCAGCTAGGGCACAAGGTATGTTATGGCAACAACAGGGAAATTCCAGGCTGTTAAATATATTCACAAAATGCCATCTGGGAATAGTTTATTTCCTCCCACAGTCCTGACAAAGACCTGCCTGACAAGCAAAGCAGTCAGAGCCTTTCTCAGGGTATTTTGCATCTTCTGAGCTGCAGAAAGTGTCAGAGGGACTGCTCTAACCCCCAGAAAATGCTGGGAATTTCTGCTTGGCTTTGGCTTTGCCCACTGTGAGCTGAGCTACATCATGTCTGGAAGGCAACACAGCGCCGAGGAGTGACCGTGCTTGTCTGACGCCCACAGCTCGTTACACTGCAGCAACTCAGCATCTGAGCTCAGGCTCCTGGTGTTTGGAGACAGTTTTGGGTAAGTAGTCCGGGGCAAATCCTGACAATCACGAAAAGCACAAAAGGTGCAGTGCTGCAGATGGCAGAGGGAACCTCAGATAAAACCAGATTGCAGGAAAACAGAGAGGTCACGCATCAACGATGGAGGAGATCCTGGAGACCAAAACCCAATAGCTTCCCAAGGCACCCACAGACCTGCTCTTCCCACCACAGAACAGTTCGACTTTCTTCCATTCATCATGTATTAGCCATAAGTCAGTTAGAATCACAGAATCATAGAATCATCGAGGTTGGAAGGGACCTTTCAGATCATCGAGTCCAACCATCAACCCAACACTGCTAAGCCCACCACTAACCCATGTCCCTCAGCACCACGTCTGCCCGGCTTTTAAATCCCTCCAGGGATGTGTCCCAGCCAGGCTCAGTGCTGCCGACAGGGGACAAGCCACAGGCTGCCCTGTTTTATAGGACACCCTTGCCTGTCCCACAGGGCAGAGCACCGTGCTGGAAGAACCCAGCTGCTCCAGGTGATTTTGCCTGTGCACACAGCTCTGCACCATGAAGTGATTCTTGGTTTTCTCCCCACCACACCAAAATATTCACCTCCTGGACAGGCTTCTTGAGTCCCAGGAGAGAAAAGAGGCTGAGCTGCCCGGCTCGACGGGTCATCATCAGTGTGAGGCCAGTCACTAGTGTGACTAGTGAGTCAATACTGGGACCAGTACTGTTTAATTTCTTCATTAATGACCCATCTGATGGGGCAGAGTACACCCTCAGCAAGTCTGCAGATGAAACGAAACCAGGGGTGGCCAACCATGCCCCTTAATTCTCCTCCAGCCTCCTGGTGTTTGCATTTCAGGAGAGGTCCGATCTGTTTTAGGCAGCCCTCAGCAATCCTTCTTCGAGACTCCCAATTTCCTTTCAAACTCATGTAAATTATTTGAATCCACAGCAACTTTCAGCAAGGAGTTCCTCTGATACTCTGATCCACGGCCCAGACATGGACACCATCAGACCATGGCAAGATTTTGTCCCCTCCCTCCTTGCCACCAGCCCGAGAGTGTCACAGCTTTCTACAAGGATGTTGACCAAAGGGTAAGGAAACGCACACAGCCCGAGGCTCCCCACAGTCATGGACAAAGGAATTTCCACACCACCCACCACCTCTGTACCCCATGATGGTCCTATGGGCAGCTGGAAGCTCCCCACTGCCATGGACAAAGGGAGCATCCCACCACCCCCCATCTCTGTGTGACATTCATCACAGGATCAAAAAAATTCTCAAAATAAAGTTTCTGATTATGAATCCCTTGGCTGGTTCTTTTGGCTTGTGCTGGTTTTGGGGAACTTTGGGGTTTTTTTCTTATTGTCCTTGTTTCCTTGTATTCTTTCCATCCATCTATCTATCCATCCATCCACCTATCTATCCATCCATCCATCCATCTATCTGTCTAAATATGATACNGACTCTCCCAATTTCCTTTTGAACTCATGTAAACGATTTGAATCCACAGCAACCTTCAGCAAGGAGTTCCTCTGATCCTCTGATCCACGGCCCAGACATGGACACCATCAGCCCATGCAAGATCTTGTCCACTCCCTCCTTGCCACCAGCCCGAGAGTGTCACAGCTTTCTACAAGGATGTTGACCAAAGGGTAAGGAAACGCACACAGCCCGAGGCTCCCCACAGTCATGGACAAAGGAATTTCCACACCACCCACCACCTCTGTACCCCATGATGGTCCTATGGGCAGCTGGAAGCTCCCCACTGCCATGGACAAAGGGAGCATCCCACCACCCCCCATCTCTGTGTGACATTCATCACAGGATCAAAAAAATTCTCAAAATAAAGTTTCTGATTATGAATCCCTTGGCTGGTTCTTTTGGCTTGTGCTGGTTTTGGGAAACTTTGGGGTTTTTTTCTTATTGTCCTTGTTTCCTTGTATTCTTTCCATCCATCTATCTATCCATCCATCCACCTATCTATCCATCCATCCATCCATCTATCTGTCTAAATATGATACATGCACATACAAATATACATATATAAAATGTACCTATGTATAAATGGGGGAGCTGCACGGAGGCATCCAGGGTGGGTGGGGTAGAAGACATAGAAGGCACCAGGGCTGGGTGTCTTCACTTTCCAGAATGCAAAAGTTTCACAGAGCAGGGCAAAAGTGTGGAATTTTCTGAATACGCACNGATGTTGACCAAAGGGTAAGGAAATGCACACAGCCCGAGGCTCCCCACCGCCCTGGACAAAGGGAGCATCACACCACCCACCATCTCTGTANAATTTTTTTTTTTTTTTTTTTTACAGCCAGTGCCCCAAAGCTGCCTTCACCCCCACTTTTGCACTCTGCCATCTTTTCAGGGACAGGAAAGCCTACTTGTGTGCAGTCCCGTGGTGCTCACACCCCGTGAAGAGCAAAGAAATCAGCTGTGACTCCCTGGGTGAGACCCGTGGGGTTTGCTCTGGCTGATTAAATACATCATTCCAGCTCTTTGCCCAGTGCTGCCTGCAGCACTGTGCCCAGCCAGGGCTGGTCCTAGTCCCCAGCCCTGTCCTCTACTGTCACCTGGGGTAAGTACGGGGTGGGCTGCCTGAAGATGACAGAAATGAGATGTTCTCCCCCTGCAAGGACAATTTGTTTGAGGGCTTGCATTAAAACAAGAATTTACAAAAGACTCTGGCAAAAACAACAAACCAGCATATTAGAAAAGTGCCAAGATGGCAAATTGCTTTGCTAAATATTAATTTCCATCTGATATATACAGATGGTCTTGTACAGAGGAGGCCTACAGGAAAGCTGGGGAGGGACTCTGGATGAGGGAGGGGAGCCATGGGACGAGGGGGAAGGGTTTTCCACTGCAAGAGGGGAGATTGAGCTGAGATGTCAGGCAGAACTTCTTGGCTGTGAGGGTGGTGAGCCCCTGGCGCAGGTTGCCCAGAGAAGCTGTGGCTGCCCCATGCCTGGAGGGGTTCAAGGCCAGGTTGGACGGGGCTTGGAGCAAGCTGGGCTGGTGGGAGGTGTCCCTGCCCGGGGCAGGGGGTGGCACTGGGTGGCCTTTAGAGGGCCCTTCCCACCCAAACCATTCTGTGATTCTATGATCCTGTGATACGAAAATCCACCCTAAAAAATGATCTTGATCAATAATTAAAAAATTTTCTCATTCTCTCAAGTGCTACATGAGTAGGACATATAAGTTTATTTCTATGATGACTTTTGTCCCCACAGGAGCAAAGGGGAGTCTTCAGCTCCTCAGCTATAGGTTCTGTACATCCTCCTTTACCTCTTTCACCATCCCATTTCTTTTCTCCCGCTGTCTTTCAGGCCTGACCCTTTAGCCATGTGAAAACTTGATTTATTTAATTATTTTTTTTCTGATAGCAGATGAGGTCTGAGAGTGTGTGTGCGTGCAGACAAATTCTGGGACAAACCTCAACTAATTTGTGCTCCTCAGTTACACAAAACATGTTCATTTCCGGCTGAACAGAGACATGCACTTTTTCCCTGATGCTCTGCGGCAAGTGGCAAGGATGTGCAGCTGTTACCACTGCTCAGCTGGTGCTTTTAAGATGCACTAAATTTAACTGCTTTTTGCAGAGAAGCCTGTTTGGAATGTTTCTCTGGAAATCTCCCCCATGTGCCCCAGCCTCCCGTTGCTGAGTGTTGCAGCTGATGGCTCGTGCTCTCGGGGCGGTGAAGCTGCCCAGCAAAGCAGGTGGCTTCCAGAGTGCTTAAATGGAGACCTGGTGTTTGCTGTTGGGTTTTCTAATGGCCTCGGGCAGACGAAACACCACTTCAGGTGCTCGGTCTTATTTGAGCCTCTGAATTTCTTCCTTTCCATTTAACCTTTTTGGCAGCTGTAAAGGACAAATCCATTTTCCTTCCGTCAGGGTTAGTTTGGTTAATTGACCTGCAGGTTTAGCTGATAAAGCTCCCTAAAACGTTACACATTTTGCCATGCTTAAACAGAAAGGGAAGGAATCAATACAGAGTCACATATAATGGGGCTACTTCTCACCCTCACAGTGAGATGTTATCCCTTGTGGTCTGACCACGCTCAGCTCAGCACAAACATTGACCTTTCTCTGCCTTTATCTCTCACCCCCTCCATCCTCCTTTCCCGCTCCTGTCCGGGTGCTTCAGCCTTGGTGGCAACGGCATGGCCAGTGCTGCTCCTCCTGCTGTTCCCAGGGCTGTTTTCCAGGTCTCCATCCCACTTTTCCTCCTCACCCAGAAAGGAGCACCCGGTCCCCAAGCTCTTGTCCTGCCTGTGCAGCTAAGAAGCTTTCAGGCACCTCCCAAAGGGCTGAGCACCAAACATCCTGAAAATCCGGGTAATTAAATGTTGGGGTCTACAACTAGGGGGGACTAAATGGTGCACTGCTCTTTCCTCGTTATCTGCTGCTGTGTACAGCCCAGAGAGTGACCCTGGGACTGGTCCACTGTGGCTTTTCATGGAATCATAGAATCACAGAATGTTTAGAGTAGGAAGGGACCTTGAAGATCATCCAGTTCCAACCCCCTTGTCCTGGGCAGGGACACCTCCCACCAGCCCAGCTTGCTCTAAGCCCCGTCCAACCTGGCTTTGAACCCCTCCAGGCATGGGGCAGCCACAGCTTCTCTGGGCAACCTGCGCCAGGGGCTCACCACCCTCACAGCCAAGAATTTCTGCCTCAGACCTCAGCTCAATCTCCCCTCTTTCTGTGGAAAACCATCCCTCCTTGTCCTATTATCATCATTCCTTGGTTGATGTGATGGATATGCATGAGGGCAGCTGTACAGGGGTTTCTTGGCTCTCAAGAGCTGCCGTTGTATCTGGGTTGTGTGGGGGAATCTTATAGCAGGGCTTTTATTCCAAGCCACTATTATTTCCAGACCCTCGGACCACCAGTGTGTGAGATGTCATCTTTCAATAGGACTGGGGCCAGTCCCCTGACCTTCATCCTCACCGGCATTCCCGGTCTGCTGATGAGCAGCTATTGGATGGCATTGCCTCTCTGCTGCCTGTACCTCCTCATGGTCCTGGGGAACTGTACCTTGCTCTGGATGATAAAGACAGACCACAGCCTCCATACACCGATGTACTATTTCCTCTCCATGCTGGCCTTGGCAGACCTGGGCTTGTCTCTCTCCACCCTGCCCACCATGCTGGCCATTTTCTGGTTCGACTCCACCTCCCTCCGTTTTGAGGCATGCATTGTCCAGATGTACTTCATCCATTCCTTCTCTGCCATCGAGTCTGGGGTGCTGGTGGCCATGGCTTTTGACCGCTTTGTTGCTATTTGCTACCCTTTGCACTACACCTCTGTCCTGACGAACTCCCTGATAATGAAGACAGGGGGGGTGATCTTCATGCGGGGCATCTGTGTGGTGCTACCTGTCGCTGTCCTTATTAAGAAGATGCCTTTTTGCAGGTCCCGTGTCCTGTCTCACTCCTTCTGCCTGCACCAGGATATGTTGAGGCTGGTTTGCGGGGATGTCAAGGTTAACAGCTTGTACGGGCTGACCGCCGTGATACTCACCAAGGGACTGGACTCCCTGACCATCCTCCTGTCTTACACGATGATCATCAGGACCATCTTGAGCATCGTCTCCCAGGAAACACAAGCCAAAGCCTTTAGCACATGCATCTCCCACCTCTGTGCCGTCCTGATCTTCTACATCCCGCTCATTGGCTTGTCCATCATCCACAGGTTTGGGAAGCACCCACCCCCCCTCACTCACACACTCCTGGCTGATGCCTACCTCCTGGTGCCCCCTGTCCTGAACCCACTGGTGTACAGCTGGAAAACCAAGCAGATCCGCAGGCGGATCCTCATCCTGCTCTGCCGGAAAGGGCTCCAGCAGCAGGCCTAGTCCCAGAGTGGCAATGCCCCAGAGCCAGTCTCCTCCTTTCTTTCCTCTCCAGACTGGTTGCTCGTGAGCAATATCGTCTCCTGGGGAAAATCACTCATGCCCCTTCAATTCCCAGGAGAAACATGTCACTTCTTCTGCAATACAGCTCTTTTTTTCTCCATGGAGGGATAGATTATGGCAATTCACATTATTCCACCTCCCAATTTGGGTTGCCCCACTTCTCAGAAAGTCTACAAGAGGGCAGAGCTGGTGTGGCCGTGTGATTAAGCTGTCCTCCCTGCAGGTGGGGAGAGAGAAGGCTGCTGAGAGCAGGCTTTCGTCAAGGCTTTCACTGCTAACAGCAGTTTTGGTCTCTGGTGAAATGCAAACAGTGTCGCCAGACTTGTGCTTTTAATTACAATACCCCTATATTGGTCCATTATATGGAACTGTCAGTCCCCAGAGTCATGTGACCACATCAGGCTCCTCCGCTTTGACTGTACAAATATTGAGTCACATCTTTATAGGTATGGAGACAGGAACTAACGGCCTGTGGACTGTAACCTAAGGACACAAACCCAGAAAACTGAGCCCAGTTCCAGGATCTGCAAGGGGAGTGTATGGTTTTTACTGTCTCATGATACCATCTGCTCTGCCTCTAACTTATGGGAACATCACAAAAATCTCTCCCCACCTCCCAGGTTTGGATTCAAGCGAGGGTAGGTCGGTCTGGCATGGAGGTATAGGGTGCAATGGGCATGCAATGCAATCCAAACACATCCTGCGACATATTATTTCTGTGTTGCCACGTTTCCTTAGGGACACATGCGATGTATAAGTGTCATTCTGCATACTGGGACTGGCTGAGCTGCCCCTTCCAGAGCATCAGGCTGTCATCAGAGGAGCCTCCACCCCGTCTCAAGGCAATCTACCTCCCAAGTAAACACACTTGTCATTGCCTAAAATAATCCTCCCTGCAAGCCAAATCCCTGTCACTGTCATGTCTGCAGGGTCATTTGCTCCTTTCTGACCCAAATCAGTGCCCTCAGTCTTCCTCATGGGCTGGTCTCCTCCTCTGGGCTATCTCAGACCATCCAGCCTTCTCCTCATCCCAGTAGCTGAGTGCTCACGGAGGAGGGAGCAGGGTGAAAAGCAGGAGAAAGAGAAACCACGACTGCGCAGGTGAAGGGGCAGCAGCCCCCATCTCATGGGAGAGAGTGTGCTGCAGTGATGCTGTGAGAAGCACTCGAGGTGGGGAGGGATGAAGGCAGAGGAAACCCCCGATTTCAGAGCAGGCACTAGGCAGGGTGGGTGTCCAGCCATGCAAAGAAGAGCTGTAAGGTCAGGACCAGGACTGGACCTCAGGATGCCCTGCCCATCTGTTAGCAGGTCCCAGCAAACTGGGAGATGCTGCGCACTGCGAGGATGTGCTGGAGAGCTTTGGTAGGGAGAAAAAAATTGGTGTTTCTCTTTAGATTTTTATTTGTTTCCCGCCTTCCCCCCGCCCCCCGCCCCCTACAGCTCCAAAAGCTGCTTTGGAAAAGGTACTGAGAGCTTCTCCCAGCTTTCCTAGGTGCTGCTGTGGAGAATCCAAATGGAAAGGATGAGTGCATGAAAGGGAATTAGGTGCATATTTTTTTTTTTTTTGCAAGCAGGAAGGTTATGGGAAAATTGTGTTTGGGTTTTTCTTTTTCATCAGGGGAAGGAAATTCTCCGTCTCTTCCAGAGTCTCTCGGGTACTGTCACTGGGAGGTGCCAAGCAGTAAAACCACCAAAAACACATGGGTGCTGCTGTGCAGGCTGCAAAGCACCCTGTCAGTCAGGGACTGGGGTCTGCAGGAGGAAAGACGTGTTCCATGCAAAACTAAAGGTGGATGCATGGCAAATGTGAGTGCTGAACATGCAGACTCTGGGAAGCTGCCAGAAGTGTCCCCTGTATTTTTCCAAGGGTCTGTAAAGTAGATGTCTGCAGACAGGGAATTTGTGCACATCCTGCTGAAATCGTCAATCAGCTCCCATCTGCCAGTGAGAGGTCGGAACTGGGGACCTGACAACGGGGACCTGAGCACTCAGTGGTGTCACGCTGTGCAATAACCACAGGCACGTTGTCGGGCAAGCACCTGAAGGAGCTGTTTCTCTCGTGCTTGAACGTTTTGCTAAACCCAGTGTGTCAGACTGGGCAAGCCATGGGGAAGAGCCAGCATTGTTGTCATCAGCTGGTGGACAACAGAGAGCAGCTCCCTGAGGTCAACCTCCCTTGGAGGTTAACGCAGCTGGTGCAAATCACCTGCCAACAAATTGGCTGTTTTGAGCCAGTTGCCTCACAGGTGAAAGCCACCGCTGGATTAAAACACAAGAGTTTCACACATTTCAGCCAGGCAGTGCCAATTGGCACTGTGTCTCTGAGCCACCCAGTCCCAAACAGCCTGTGCATCTCCTTCCACGGACAATCAAGATGTGACCATTGGTCCATCTGGCGCTCATGGGGCTTCCCAGCCCTCCTGGAGGTGTTCTTTCACCCAAGAACAGGGCGCAGCTAACGCATTGCAGTCCTGAAAGGTCTGTGTGATGCTGCGTAATGAGATTCGTAGTAATTTTAGTTTGCATTTATCCTAAAAACATCTCACCCTCTTTACGGAGTAACATGGCCAGGTACCTCACTGCCTGGTGATTTATGTTTGCGATATGAACTGTGCTGCACTGAGGGTCGCACGCATTCTCCATACCCGCAGCTCCCCCTGAACCCGGCTGCTCTCCAGCTGTCTCTGAGTCACAGCGATTTGCCAGCTTCATTTAATAATTGATGAGACCACGCATCTTCCTAACGTTTGCTGTTTGCTTTTCTATGTTTGACTTTCCGTCGATGGCGCCAAAAGCAATAATGTACATACCAATTTTTCTACAAGTGCTTTCCACCTGTCAATTCCTTTCCCTTATCCGCATTTGCTCAGCCCTGTACCTACATACTACATTTGCTGCCACAAAATTCCCTGTTGCCAGCAAGCAGTTGTCAACTTGTACTTCACACCAGCACCTTCACAGCCTGGTAAGTGCAGTAATTCTGATGATGCTACGCAGGGAGGTGAAAATAAACGATGTTCAGACACTGCCTCACTTGCTTCTTATTCTGGTCAATGTTCGTGTTTTGTACCAATCTCATATTTCCCACTGAAATAGCCAACCATACGTGGGCCTTACAACGGATTCAGCTGGTTTTTTGTTAACAGATTTCACAGGGGTTTTCTTCCAAGAAAGGGGGAAGGCTCGCAGCAGCAGCACAGCTTTCTTACTGGTAAAACCTCATCTGCTCTGCAGACATAAAAACCGGGCCCTAGCTATGAAATTAAAGGAGTCTACAAAACTGGGTCAGATCTGGGATACTCTGCTGCATACCACTGAGATATCTGAGGTGTTTTTCTTTTTATTATTTTTGGTAGGAACCATCCAATTCCTCTGCTTATGCATCTTGGGATTTCACCATTATGAGGTCCTATTAAGTTCCAGGGAGCTTTGTAGTAAATCAATATGAATGAACTGATCCTGAGAAGGATTACATGTTCATTGGGAAAGTTTGTTTTACCTTTGGAATTGGACATGGTCTAATGTTCTGACCTAGTTTAAGACCACAAAATCCTCTGTTTACGCCTCCATATCCATATGTTTGCACATGACCAGACAGAGCAGCTCTATGTAAACAATTTTCATACATTAATCTCAACCTTGAGAATGAAGTAGATCATTGTTGAGGCCAAAATTAATTGGATGTTTTAAGTATACAAAATGGGCCACCATAAAAGGGCATAAAGCTTTTCAAAGGGCTGAGGAATAACTCCAAAAATCCACCTTCTGAGTTTCCCTAGATTCAGCTCTGCATTCAGTGTCCCAAGTTTGGGACTAGATGTGGGCCAGGGGTCCAAACTCCCATGACAGTCAGAGGTGGCGGGTCAATGCAGTCTGTGGAGCCGTGGAGCACATCTGCTCTAAGGTTAGCTGAGATGCTCTGCAGGTTCAGACAAGGAAAATTCAAACTAAATCCCACCCCTGAAACCACATCCTAGGTAATGAACCCTCCATCTTAAATATTGCCTGGTAGGTGTGACACCCTGGAGGTGTTTATAGCTCTGTAGGTCATGCATGAATAAACCCCACAAGTGTCCTTCAAGAAGTTCAAGGTGGGTTATGCTGGGTGGGTTTCAAGATTTGCAGAATAATGCTAGTCTCCAGCTGTGGGAGAAAATGAGACATGGTGGCTGCTGAGGCTGACCTCATTGGATCACACAGGGACCTGGTCAACCCATGCCTGGAAGCTGCTGCCCACGTGTACCAGGGCTTGGCTCTTCCATGTCCTCCTCCTCCTCCACCTCTTCCTCCTTCTCCTTCTCCTCCTCTTTCTCCTCTTCCTCTTGGCACCTCGGTTAAGCGTGGTAAGTCTTGTGGCTCTTGGCCCCACCATTGTGTCTCTTCTTGCAGAGGGGGGAGTTTATCCAGCCTCATTTAGAAAACCGTGAACCCACTTCAGCATGAGGGATGGACCAGATGACCTCTTCAAGTCCCTTTTGACCAAATTGTCTATGATTTCTAGGATTAGCACAGAACAGACAGCATAAAACTGTAGCATCATGGCTCTGATAGTCCTTAGGGCACTTGGTTGGGTATTCATCTCTGCTTCTATTGCAGGGTACTGCATTACTGACTCTGTGAATTTCCAGACGGCATTCAGAAACTATTGCCCAGCAACAGCAGCATCTTTAATCATCAGACATCCACCCTGATGGACGGCAGTGACATTTCTGTCCAGCCTCTGTGCTCTAGTCTTAGGCTCGCTAGAAACTCTGCATCCTCTGTACTGCAAAGGTGAAGAGAAGCACACAGATATATTCTGCATTTTGTGCAAGTCCTCACAGATCCAGTCCTACCTTTTCTGATACTGCCAGTCACACTGAGCCTGATTTGGTCTAATTCCATGGAAATTCCCCACTGCACTCCCCACATCGTCTTCCTCAATGAGGTTAGGTTGGCTGTGTGTCCCTATCGCAGTGCTCTTCAGTGAATTAACCAGATTAATGACCTCAGATCTCATTCCTCCTAATCTTTTTAATGGACAAAGTAGGAGTGATGACTTTATACCAAGATACCTGCATTGTCCTCTCAGGCTCTGACTTTGTTAAATTCTCTTTAAAACCCCGAGGGCAGTGAAGATGGTCTCTCTAGACATAAAGGCCAACAACCTGTGGAACCCGAGTATGGTACCCTGTGGCTGGCCATTCAGTTAGAATCATAGAATCATAGAATCATTTAGGTTGGAAAAGACCCTTGGGATCATCGAGTCCAACCATCAACCCCACTCTACAAAGTTCTCCCCTACACC
>VWZL01005967.1:0-28550 GCA_013396915.1 Stercorarius parasiticus | reverse complement strand
GACTTCAGGTAAATAATGGGAAGCGGCTTGGCGAGCACGTCTGCCAACTCTTTCAGCGCTCTTGCATGTAACCCATACAGCCCCATAGACTTGTGTGGTGACTGATCACTTCCTCTTTAATTGCGATGACCTCGTCCAGCTTTCCCTCCCTGTCTCCTGGCTCATGAGGCTGGGTGCCCAGGGAACAGCTAGTTCCACTGCTAAAGACTGAGGCAAAGTAGGAGTTGAGCACCTCAGCCTTTTCCTCATCCTTTGTGACTATGTTTCCCTCTGCATCCAATAAGGGAGGGAGATTTTCCCTAATCGTGGTGTCTCTTGTGGTGTCTCATCTTCTGACCCTTGTGATGGTGCTGGACATCCCAGGGCAAGCATCTCAGAGCCCTGAAACCAGCACCTCTCCCATCAGTCTTCCCTGATTCCCCCGTTCCCCATCTCCTGCGGGGACTGGGGAAGCACCTCTGTGTGCCCAAGGCAGCCAGCAGGAACACCAGGAAGCTCTGCAGGACATCTGCAAATTGATCTGTCCAAAAAGCAGAATTTTGGTCACAAAATCGCTTCCCAAGGGGAAGTTGTTCTCAAAGGAGGTGGAAGACTTATGAGCGCAAATTCTAATGGAAATTTTCTCTGCAATCCTTTCAATTACATCTCTAGTTACACTGGTATTTCTGCTTTGGCTGCCTGCTCTGCTCCCACCCCGTCTCTCTGAGAAACCATTTCAGATATACAACCCAGCTGTGAAAAAAACAAATAAAACATTGTGTGTGCTGGAGCAGCAACGAGATCCCAACTTCACTCAAAGTCAGAGCTACTCATCTGTCAATGATCAAATTCCCGTCATTCTTCCCTGGCTCCCTTTTGAAAGCAGAGTCACCTGATCACATTTTCTCAATTGCCAGATTTGATTTCAACACGTTCAATGATGTCATGGTGATTTATTTTGAAGGAATCACTGCAGATTAGCAATGTAACCCAGTTACTGTCTCTCCTCACAGCTCTGCTCCCATTTCCCTGCTCCTGTTCCTGAGATGCCCATTGCGATATAGTCTTAAAATCATGATGTAAATCCAACAGTTGCTCTGCTGTTTGAGGTGGTGTTGACCCATCTCTCCAGGCACATCCTCCCCATCAGCACAGACACCGACAGGCAGTAATAAAGGCTGGAGATGGGTGGTTGTGATCATTTAGCTCCTAAACATGTATAATTTAGCAGGGACGATACTGTGGTGCAGCCCAGCGCTCTGGTCTGTAACACACAGACGTTACAGCAGACTGAAAAAGGTGAATGGAAACGTTTGGCCTTATCAGGATGAAACTACTTCAACCTACAGAATATGAAATATGTCGACAAGATCATAAGCCAAAGTCTTTTCAACCTTTTCAAAAAGACATTCTGGAATTTCGGTCTCTTTAAACTTTGCCAAATGAGGTGAAGACAAATGTTAAATTCCTGTGGCACAATAGCACTGTGATCCGGCCACCTTGGTCCAGATGGGGCCAGGCAACCTGGAAACCTTTTGGATTAATTAATTGGCACCAGTCTTCTTTTTCCTTCTAAGAAGAAAACCCTCCCTCAGAGCAGACCATGGCAAGCACCTGGATCTGTTTGACCCCATTTTAGGCACTTGGGGATGTGTCTAGAAGTGAAATGTGCTTTCCATCCACACTTTTTTTTGGTTGTTTTTGGCAAAACAGTGGTCTCTCTACAGCTAATGCTGTGCCGTCTCTTTCTGCCGGCCATTCCTGGCAGAGCTCTGCTGCAGATGGTGAGCAGAGGAGGTGGAAACCATGCTTGTAAGGAAGTCCCTAAGGAATGATGCTTGTCCACAAGCTGTGGCACGCACTGCTGAGTTTCGGGGACAGGCACCGCTCTCTGAGATCACACACCGGCAGCGAGTTTCACAGCTTTGCCTGGACATTCCTTCCCCATCAGGGTAAATTTATTGCATCCCAGCTGTTATTTACAACCTTCAGACAATGTTATCCTGCTGCTGGAGGCTTGGGACATGCTGTACATGGTGCTGCTTTGAGTTTGTATTTTAGCAAATTATATGCAGGTCATGTTGACCTGCGTTCACCTCTCAGTTGCCTCTGTATCGCCTCTATCCACCAGCTTCACTTGATACGGGAAAATGAAATACAGGGCTTTGCAACGTTTGCAGATTTCTCTGGGATTGTTTGATTTTCCACCCAGCACACTAAAAGCAGAGAGTCTGCTGCCTTTGTGATAGCACTCCCTGTCCTTTCTGCATTTTCTGAATCCCTCCGTTGTATTATTTGCCTGATGTACGAAGTCAAGCGTTAAATATGTCAATGATGTTTGCCCATACAAGAGCTCATTCACTTCTGCAGGATGGAGTGCTGGTGACCGAGGATCTCCTGTGTGTCACTCATGGCAGCACAGGAAATTGATTGACACCACCCAGTTGTTTTTTTTTGTGATGATTTCAATTAAAGACACTATTTTTCTGCTGAAACAGTCCAGGTGGCTTGACCTCTGAAGGAGTTGTAGTTGTACAGGCTTAAAAGTTCATACAGGTTTAACTGCTGTGCTCCCTGTAGAAAACCCTGCTTCCGAGGCATTACTTGCCCCTGTAATTTCTTCCAAGTTCTGTGCTGAGGTCACTCCGTTGTTCATAAGATGGTGAAGTTCAAGCGGGCCAGCTTTAGGATGGATAATAGAGCTGGAGGCTGTGGTGCTCTAGCAGAATACTAACTTGTATTAGCAACCCCTGAATGAGGGTTTTCACTTGAGCAGCAGGCTGATCACAGAATCATAGAATCGCCCAGGTTGGAAGGGACCTTTCAGATCATTGAGTCCAACCATCAACGCAACACTGACAAAAACCATCACTAATCCATCTCTCTAAGCACTCTGTCTACCTGTCTTTCAAATATCTCCCTGGATGGTGACTCCACCACTTCCCTGGGCAGCCTGTTGCAGCTGTACTGCAGAACTTGGAAGAGTTTGGGAGAGTTTTACTCACAGCTACAGCACGGTGCTTTCCTGGCAGGGCAAGCAGCACAGGACCAGAGCCAGCGGAGGGTTCTGCAGTTTTGGAAGTTGCCCAGAAGCCCTGCACAGAAATACCTGAACGGAGCCACATTTGGGCTTCACCTTCTCTTGATCCTGCCTTCACAGTTCAGACTACAAAAAGTCTTGCTGCCAGCTTAGGTATCTCAAACACAGAATGTAGGTGTTGACACCAGGCACAGCAGTGAGGGCATGAGCAGAAGGGAGGGACCTCCTGTCCCCTTTCAACACCATTTAAACTTCCAGGGTTGAAGTGGTGACATTTGCAGAGGCTTGTGCAGATGTGTCTGCAGCAAACCCTGTTTCCAGGTCCAGACCCTGATCCAGGGGACTGGTCTATCCTCCCCTCTCCCATGCACATGTACAGCTCCCCTGACCTGAGTCCTGCCCCAGGTAAGTCCCTCATGCACTTACTGCAACTCCAAACTGGAGCCTACCAAAGCCTCCCTTCTCCATTGTCCCTTCTCCATCCTTCCCCAGGGCTTAGGGACATGGTTTAGTGGTGAACTTGGTAGTGTTGGGTGAACGATTGGAATCGATGATCTTAAGGGTCTTTTCCAACCTAGGTGATTCTATGATTCTATGACTTCCCACTGCAAGTCAAAGCCCGGCCCCATGGCATGCTTGTCCAGCACCTACCCACGCCTTTCAGGCCAGGAATGTAGTCCCAACCCCACCAGTTCCACCACTTCAGCCCTTAACACACACACAGAGCAGGGACCAGCAATGGCTGCCGTCTGCAAGGGACTGCTGGATCTTAGGTATCTAGGATCTTAGGTGGTTACTGCCCTGGGTGGTTAGCTCATCCCTGGAGCTCAGCAGGAGAGGGATTCCCCCTAACGCTAAGGCCCAAGGGAAGACCCAAAGCAGGAGAGCTACCCGGGGGTTATACAGTCCTTTGGGGAATCCATCATTAGAGCAGCTGGTCTGTGTCCAGGTCTTGCCAAGTTCTTTTCCTCAGTGCTATTTTTGAGCCTCAGTAGATGGCCGACTTGGAAAGACATTGCATCATGGCTGGTGACGTTGGAGCTGCTGGTGCCAACGCGGTCAGCTGCTCCGTTGGTGGCAAGCGGGAGGGACAGCCTGCCAAGGAGAAGACATCCCTTCTGGGCTGCAATCTCTCCTTCCAGGCAGCTGGGATATTTTTGTTGAGCTCAACACAGCCACTGCAGCCAAAGAAAACCACATATGATCAAACAGTCTCTTTATTTTTGAAACTTTCCGAAGCAGAGGAAGATGGGCGACATGCATCCTTCCTCCCCTGCCCTGGATCTGCAAAGTCTGGAGCAACCTTGAAGGACACTGCTGGGCTGGTGGGAGGTGAAGCCTCCACAGCAGCAGCCTTTGAGTCTCACCTTTCAATTCAGACCTTTGTGTGGACACGCAGGTGGTGGAATCCCTCACTAGCAGAAAAGACGGAAGCCGGAATTGGTGCCAATGTGGTGATTTCAGGTAGCAATGGTACTCCTGTTCTCCTGAATCTTCCAAAACCCTTTCCTATTCTTTATTTGCACATCTCCAATCAGCGTTACCTTCCTAATTACTTTGAGCACGCTTGTTTTGAACAGGGTCTCATAAAGGATTTTACACAGGAGGACCAAGCCCCCACCTTTCCCTTCCCTTCTCACCCTCCCTTATCACACTCCTATCAGTACTCACATGCTGAACTCTGTACAGTAAATATGATTAGGACTGGCTTAGGCTGAAATTATAAACGCTTCCAGCAAACAGACTGATGTGTGCCAAGCGGTGGCTGTGTTCCCCTTTAGCTGTTGTTCTGGGAAAACAAGGGTTTTTTTGAGATGGGAAAATAGATTAACAGATCCTCATACCCCTCCTTATACACATGCAATACCCATGCTTCTGGGAAAAGGGATTAGGCAGAAAACCAGCAAGAATGACTTGGTGGGAGCACAGTGTGCAAAAATCGCTGCAGGAAGCTGGATGCCTGTGGGTGAGCCTTGAGATGAAAATCAGAGGGAATTGTAAGATTTCGAGAATATCTGGTATGAGAAGAAATTATCTTACGCCACACAGTAGGTATGGGGGTGATTCAAGCAAGATCAGCATTGGGCATTTTACAGTGACTGCTGGAAGCCTTAGTCCTTTTTCTCATTCAGCCGCGGGTCTGCTGGGTAACCCTGAGCAGATGTTTCCATCCCAGAGCCGTCCCCTTGTCCCAGCAGACCCTGTGCAACCCCTCTCTCTGTGCCATGCACACAACCAGGCTGCTCGGCACGCAGGTCTTGAGAAAAATAAATATTTCTTGAGAAATAGATTAGCATTTCGGCACACGCAAGGTAGGTAAATGAGGGGGAAATTTCTCTCTGGCAGTTCCTAGGGGTGATGCTGCAGTTTGCAAACCAGATCCTTGTTTCCAGCTGCACAGACATGGGTCTGCTCAGCGCAGCTTGTCTGCAGCCTCCCAGTGCAGGAGGCTGAACGAGCAACACTGGAAACTGCCTGATATGTAGAGTAAAATGGAGATATGTAGGGTAAAATGGTGTCAGAGCATCCCAAGGGAAAGAAACTAAATGTGCCAGGGTGCGTGAAAGATGAGCGTGTGCTTGCAGCTGGGCTGTGAGTAGGGCAGGGAAAGAGAAACGATATCATTTCCACAGTCCAAAAAGATTCAAGGTTATACTTTTTCTGGAGAACTGTGGAAAAACAGGTCTGGAAGGGGCCTGGAGAGGGTAACTCCTTTGCCCTGAGACAGGATCAGCTGAGCTGAAGCTGTTACTGAGAGATGTTCAGGAAAACCATCGGTGGTGGTGACTCCATGCCCATGCCAACCTGCTCCCCGGTTTCACCCTTGACCCCTTGCCTAACCTCAGGTTTCCTTCCCTTCGGTGCAGCCCATGACACTTTGTCTTAGCCCCGCAGCCTGGTTATTCCCATCTCTCTGCAGCATCTCTTTGCTTTGCTGCAGGACACTTTCCTCTCCCTGCTGCCTCCCAGCTTATCTCCTGCTTTGGCTCTGCTCTGTGGCACCTCAGCCCTCTGAACCCCTCACACCGTCTCGGAGCTTTATTCTCGCTACGGCCAGCTGTGACCCTCCTTTCCCTTTCCAAAGTAAAGATGTTGTTCTGTCTAAAGCTTATTTGCTCTGAAGACCGTAAGAACTACTCTGTTAGATGAAACTAAAGGTCCCTCCATCCTGCCATCCTGTCTTGAAGAATGGCTATTAATGGCCATTTAGGAAGATAATGTACAGTTTATCCTTCCCTTGGAACATGTCCCAGCATCTAGCAATCAATTTAGAGGCTTTCTGAACAGGAGGCAGCACCTCGGCCATCATATTTAATAGAAATCAATGAATCTCTTTTTGAACCTATATATACTTTGGACTCANGCACCTCGGCCATCATATTTAATACAAATCAATGAATCTCTCACTCATTTATTTGTCTAATACGTTTTTGAACCTATATATGCTTTGGACTCCCATAACATCCAGCGGTGATGAGTTCCATAAATTCATTATGAGCTCTTTAAAAGAAGTAATTTTTTATTTGTTTTAAATCTTCTGCCTGGTATTTTCAGGGTGTGTTCTCCCCCTCCTAGTTCATGTAGTGTGATAAAAGATGAATAATCACCCCATATGTATCTTCTTCTCCACGTTCATTATCTCATAGACCTTTCCTGTATTGCTTTATTGTCTTTTCTCAAGGCTGAAGTTCTTTTCTGATAATCTCCACTTCTACAGGAGCTTCCTTGAAGTGGTCAGGCTGTTGGACTAGATGATCATTGTAGGTCCCTTCCAACAGAACTAGTCTGGTCTGTTCTGGTCTGTTCTATTATATTCCATTCCATGCCATTCCATTCCATTCCATTCCATTCCATTCCATGCCCCTGAGCACAGTTGCTCCAGGACATTTGCTGGCTTCAATAGTTCTTTTTCCTCTGTTTTTTTTCCACATCCGACACATCTAGAGATAACAAACCTGTGCCAGGACCACTCGGGTGAGTGTCACCATGAAGGCACAGTGAGGCACATAAGCCTGGCTGTGAGGTTTAACCACCAGGTAGGAGCAGCCAGCTGTCTTACTTAAAATTAATGCTTGTAAATTAATTGTTCTTTGGCACTGGGGCCACCTGGCACCAGGCAGTCCAGGATGATGCCAACAAACCCTTTAGCCTCTAAAATGAGGTGGCCACACTATGCAGACTCCTGAGCCCCTGCCTGGGAGCAGCTGCCGCGCCAGTTGGCTCAGGTCAGCAGCATGACAGGGACCGTGACAACAATTTATTGGTGTCCATGGTGGGCAGTGCCCCAGCACAGCCAGGTTTACAGCTACAGAAGTATCTCTTAGGTCCAGTGGCTGTATTTACTACAGACACCTCATGCAAGAATGGGCAAAGCCATCAGCTCTCCCATGCCTTGGTTTGGCAGCCACAGAAATAGGGGTTAACAGCAATTTCCAACTCACAGCTGAAGTGGCAAAGATAAACTTCCTGCCATGAGACATCTGGATACGAGAGGTTTCTGGGCCATCGGAGAGGATATCCGCTAATGTGCCTGTGTTTGGCTTTCTAATATTTAGTTTGTTTTTATTGTGCAATATATTATGATTTTAATTAAACGTTTTGTGTCTCACTGGTCACGGAGGGGACAGCTAGAACTTCACCTCTCTTATTCCCTTGGAGAGATGCTGCAAGTGCTCTTCTTGCAAGATTTATTATTATTTGCACTACAGATCCATTCTCACAATAAAAATTAGGTGCATTGCCAGCAAGCTGCAGCATTGCCAGCCATAAATCACAGGGAGCCATAAACACGTCGCCCAATAAACTATCAGAAGAAAATCATGCCTGCTGGGAGAGCATCGTAAATGGAAAAGATCATTTACTTCACACACTATTTTCACTGGTGCGCCTCACGTTGTTTACGCACGGGGAGCTAGGGCTCCGTGCGGCTCTCGGGTGATTGGACGGGGTCAGTCCTTGAGGCACATTATAAGCTCTGCCCTCCTGATGCCGGGATGTGGATGCGAGTTCTTCCTCTGCATCGCGACAGGGTTGAGCTGCCTGTGCAGGTCGTGAAGCCCCCACCGCTGCACTCGGTAAGTACCCTGGGCAATTAGCAACCTCCCCATCATCGCACATCTCATTTGCTGGTGCGGTGGCTGTGGTCTGTGGGGCTGGACACCAACGCGGGTGGGGAGGTGCGTCTCCAAAGCGCTGCTTGGGAGGTCCATGCTGCTCCACAGGACCTGCTGGGTTGGGTGTTCAGGGGAAAGTGGGTGGCTGTAATACCCCGGTACTGACAGGGAAGGTCTGGCCATCACGGTGCTGCTCACCGTCCTGCTGTGGGCTTTGTGCAAGAGTCAAGCCGCTCTTCCACCATCGGGTGGCCCAGCTTAGCTGGTGGGAATGGCACGTTCATTCCTGTCCTCACCTGTAAAGTCATCAGAAATTTGGCTCTGTGGGTGCTGCCTCCCCAGAGTCCCTTCACTAAACTTCCCTTTGCTGAGTGGCTGAGCCCTCGCTTGGATGCTAGAGCTGGCAGCGATGCAGTTGTGAAAATAGCAAAGTCTCCTCTTGGGAAAAAAGCTGATCTCTTGGTCTCATCCTTCCCAAGCCCCTGCTCTTGCCTACGCTGAGAAGAAGCCCTTAAAGCACCAGTACTTTGCTTAGATTATTGGTGAAAATCAAAGTCAGAGACAGGCAAGAAATCAGGAGGTGGATTTTGAGGGCTGGAGAAGGACGGACAGCACCATGTCCTCCAAGTGGCATCTGCACGAAGTGCCGACCCCTTCCCCCGGGCAGGCTGGAGCAGCTCCTGGCGCTGAGCAAGGGCACAGTTTTCCCTCTGCGGTGGGATGCCGTTCTAGGCCAGCAGCAAACACTGCCCAGGTGCTGCCATTCACTGCTAAATTGAGATCCTCCACTAACCAGAGGTTTGTTTCCTCGTCAGGGCTTGGCTGCGGAGTGAAAGGTCCAATTGCTGTCCCATGATAGTCAAGCAGGAGGTGCAACATATATATGTGTGCTATATGTTATATATACACATATAAATGTACATAAACATAAATAAGCATGCTTGCTTATATATTTATATATTATAGTTATAGTCACACATATATATAGTTATACACACACATCAAACACAGAAGGGAAAAAACCAGCTTGGCGTGGGATCCGTATCTGTAACGTGTAGGAGCACATAACAAACCAGAGTAGCTCAGAGAGGAGCAGAGCCCATTTCTGAGTAACTTTGTATGGCGTGGTAGGAGTTGCCAGCGACTAACAAAATCGAGTTTGCATAAAGGTTTTCTTGCAGGGGCAGCATCTTTTACAGACCCCAGTGAGTTCTCACCAGTTCTTTCTTTCTGACTGTGCTCTAATATTCTCTCCTCTTTATTCACCTCTATATTCCTGGAAATCTCTTAAATCTCAATGTCTTTGAGAGTTCTGGATATCTGCATGATGCTGTCTGTGCATCTTGCAAGACACAAGACAGACAAACACGCATGCACATACTTGATTCTTTTTTAGTTTTTTTAACCCAGCCTGCAGATGAGACTGAATTGCAGGAGTCTGCAGATCAGTTCTCGCTGCTTGGATGCTGTTGGGTTGGCAGAAAGGGAGGGCTCTTACCTTTGGGGAGCTCCAAGCTGCCACTCAGGTGGTACCTCTGGACAGTTTCCTTTTGCCAACGTCGACCACTGTCAATGCTGTAGGGAATGCGCTGGCTGCCCTTTGGAAGGCAGCTTCATCCATGTCTGTGCTGCCTCGTGCTCTGATGAGGCTCTCCTGAAAACGGGCTGTGACTCGTCCCTTCAGCAACCGACACAGTGGGGGCTACGTGCTGGCCAAGGCGATTCCTGACACTAATGGATAACTTTTTGCAGTGAAGATAAAGTGGAGGAAATGAAATGACTTTGGGTCTTCCCCAGTTCCCATCAGTTACACATTGGTTTTGCCCTGGAGCAGGAAAATGTTAATTGTTGCTAAACCCTGGGATTTATTGCCACATTAGACTCTCAAGCAAGCTGAGAGTCTAATGGAGCAAAATCATATTAGGAACATAATAAATACATTATGGAAGATATGTGTGTTTATTAAAAAATGAACTGTGTTACAAGAAACCCTCTTGCTCATAATTCAGGCACTCTTTGACCTGCTTGTTCTGTATCTCAGAGAGGGTACATTAAGATGGAAGCCAAAAATAATTTTTTTCCTTTAATTACCTCTTGTTTTGCACATTCACTGCTTTCCCCCATCCACCCAGCCAGTCATTCAGTCACAGAAGGCACAGAGAGGGCTTGGGGACCCCATCAGCCTCTCCAGCATCTCTGCTCGGGTGCATTGTCACGTGCAGTGTAGGGACCTGAATTGTGCTGAGGTGGCTGAATCCTCCAAGAGGACTGAAACCTTTGGTAAGATCACAGACTTGTAGGTTCATTGGATCATTCAGGTTGGAGAGACTTCAGAATACCTCTAGTTCAATGTCCTGCCCAAAGCAGGGCCGGCCATGAGATCAGACGAGGCCACTCATGGATTTATCCAGTTGAGTCTTGAAAACTTCCAATGATGGACATCGCACAGCCTCTCTGGGCAACCTGCTCTGATGTTTGACAGTCCTCATGGGGAAACATTTCTCATTATATCGAGTCTAAACCTCTCTTGTTTCAACTTATGCCTGTTGTCTCTCATCCTCCCATCATGCACTGTTGTGAAGAGCCCGGCTTGGCCTTCTTGATAGCCTCCCCATAGGTAGGGGAAGGCTGCTGTTGGGTCCATGCAAAGCCTTCTCTTCTCCAGGCCGAACAAGCCTCTTTCCTTGGTTTCTTATCCTGGGGCATTGCTCCAACCCCCATCTATTTCAGTGTCCTTCTGCTGGCTTCTTTTCTTGGTCTTTTATCCCGGGGCATTGCTCCAACCCCATCCATCTCAGTGGCCTTCTGATGAACTCACTAGAGTAGACATTTGCTAGATTTCTGTAAAGGCCTCACTTTACTCATACTCTTGATCCCTGTGTAGAAACCCCACCATGTTTCCTGTGTTCCTCCCCGCTGATTCAGGACCAGAGACTTTCCTTGGATGCCTCCCCAGTGCTTCTGAACCTGCAGCTTCTTGTGCTTTGTCTTGCGTTTGCCTGTTATTAATAAAAGTCACGGGCACCACACAAGTGGGGTTTTGCTCATTTATTTCCCTTCACCTGAAAGTAAAGTAGATGATGAAATGAGCAGCAACTCAGTTGTGAGAGCCACTGAAAATCCACCTTACCCCAGTGGCCATCTTCTGAGCTGAAACCAGTAGCATCTAAGTGTCTGATGCTCTGTCATATTTTGCATTTGTTTCTAATGTTGATTTCTTAATTAAGAAGTCAGAATTAAACTTTCACCATTTTCATGTCCTTTGATCTCCTGTTAGCATCAAAAAGAAACCAGCTGCTTAGCAGCTTAGTCTTGGTTGGGATGACCGTAGAGAAAGCATTTGCTCACTCAATAGAGCATCTCAACCTGTGGAATTTGGAGACAACTGCAAAAGAGTAGCACTCATCAGGAAGGTTTTCATTTCATTTTAAGAAAAAAATGTTTTTCTTTTTTAAGAAAAAGCATCCATCCTTTTCCTTCATTTTGTCATTTAATGGATAAACAAGAGTGTAGTCGTATGTGACACTGTGGTAATTATAACAGTGTCCTAAACAGCATGGGGGCATCCGCACAGGTTACTGGGGAGGTGGAGGGAGGTGGCGCTTGTCATTACCCAGTTCTGTATTCAGTGGAGAGTCCAACTATGTGGAGTTTCTGTTGTTGATTTGTTTTAGGTATAGGTTATGTGAGAGCTGAGCTGGGATGGAGCATGACTCACATACCACCTGGGAATTCAATGGCTCCTTCTATCAGCCTTCAGCTTTCCTCATGATGGGCATCCCAGGCCTGGAAGCCCTTCACCACTGGATCTCCATCCCTTTCTGTGCACTGTACCTTATTGCTCTCTTGGGAAACTGCATGATCCTATTCATCATAAAGACAACCCAAAGTCTTCACGAACCGATGTACTACTTCCTCTCCATGCTGGCAGTCACTGACCTGGGCTTGGTTCTATGTACGCTGCCTACTACTCTGGGCATTTTTTGGTTTAATATGCGAAGGATTGGGTTTGATGCTTGCCTCACTCAGATGTACTTCATCCACATACTGTCCTTCATCGAATCCTCTGTGCTCCTGGCAATGGCATTTGACCGCTTCATTGCCATCTCCCACCCACTGAGACACCCATCCATACTGACCAAGACAACTGTCACGAAAATAGGTCTGGTAATTATATTGAGAGGTATGGTCTCCCTCCTCCCCATACCCTTCTTGCTCAAGAGACTAACTTATTGCAGGAAGACTGAGCTTTCTCATTCTTTTTGCTTCCATCCTGATATCATGAACCTAGCATGTGCAGACATAAAAGTCAATGTCTTCTACGGTATGATTATTCTTTTATCAACGGTGGGGATGGACTTCATCTTCATTGTGCTGTCCTACATCCTGATCATTAAAACTGTTATCAGCCTTGCAACCAAGGAGGAGTGTCTCAAGGCTCTGAATACGTGTGTCTCCCACATCTGTGCTGTTCTAGTGTTCTTCGTCCCAATGATCGGACTGTCCATGATCCATCGCTTTGGAAAGAACGTTCCACCTCTGGTAAACACGTTGGTGGCCTACACCTACCTTATAATTCCCCCTGCTCTCAACCCCATTATCTACAGCATAAAATCCAGCCACATCCGTGAGGCTTTGCTCAGGGCACTGCGGAGGAAGACTGAATCTGAGTGGTAGCTTCCTCCATCAGTTCTGCCAGAAAGTGTTAGTGGACTGGTTTCTTGGTCAGAGCTAGAGGACTGGTTTCTTGGTACTCCATCCATGCAGGTCACTGCCAGATAAAAGAGCTGCAGATCCTCTCGGATGTTGTCCGTCAACCCAGAGCTGTGATCTTCCAAGTTTTGTCCTAGCATGATGCTTCTGTCCCTTCCAGCAGCCTGCGAACACCCCAAGCAGTAATACCAGTGATACATACAGATGGAAGCCCCAATTAGAGGGAGACAATTACAGAAAAATGGGCTGCATGACTTTCTCTTTTCAGGTTGTGCATTGGGGTGGATCAAGGAGCCTCTGCAATGCATGTCATGCAAACTCTCCTAGGCAGATAACAGCGCATAAGCTTCACTCAGGCTCCCTTGCACGGGGCCATGGTTCCCTCACTGCATGTTACAGCATAGCTAACCCCGGCAGCAAGCTCAACAGGACAGGGCTTGGACCAACAGGAGTCACTCCGAATATCCCAGTCATTAGTTGTTCAACTGGAAACACCCCACGAGATGGAGCTCAGCTCCAGAGGCTGAGCACAGAGCATTTTCTGAAGATTAGGTCCTGTTAAGTGGGCCCGCAGCACTCAGTCCTCTCCAAAAAATGGCTTAGCCTTCATCTTCACCTGTGTTTCTAAAGTGCCATACACATCTACAGTGATGGAAACAGTGCTGCTTTTGCGTCTCTTTTTGATGTCATTGAGCCCTACCATCTTGCCAAGTCTGATGTTACATCCATTGTTTTGCACTGAATGTAATGCATGTGTGCAATATCTTCAATAAAAGAAATCTATTTGTTGTAAAAGGTCAAAAGACTCGATGAAGCTATTTTTTTTTTCTGTTTATATTAGAGATACTAGGTTGGAGTTGTTTAAAATCTTCAGGATTTGCTGTAGATGAGCATAGGATTGTATGAAGTAGGGATGCATCAGGATGTTGCTTGGAGCTCTGGTGTGGCTAGCTCACTTGCTGAAAAAAGGGGTTTAAAAATATAATAGGAATGGCTAAACTTCTTGACACCATGAACCATGTACTACAATCTTCCATCTGAGATCTGCCAGGTACTGAGGGATGGGAGGAGGAGATCTCCAGGGGCAGTTCACAGATGGGAGATGGCAGTGTCTCCCAGCATCTCATTGCTCTGCTGTCGGATGGGTCTCAGCCAGGCAGGCAAAAAGCTGTCATGATCCTCCTGGCCTGCTTCCTCCCACAGAATAAAATTACCCAAAATCTTTCATGCCTCCAAATTGTGGAGTTGTGTTTTCATTGGTCTTAAGCCATATTTTGGCCAGTTCGGACGATGGTGGTGAGTAAGGAGAAATGGTCAGTGTTCACCTTGGAAGGGTGAAGCAGCAGAAGGTATCGGGACAGGATTACACACCAGAACTGGCCTGTTTCTGCCTGCTGCCACTTCACACTTCAGACTAACCCACAATTAGTGTCTTTTTTCTACACATAACAGTACCTGGAACAGAGAGAAAAGAATAATGAGGGAAGACCTCCTTAAAAAAAATGGAAAGGGAGAAGTGAAGATTCCCAAGGGGAGGATTCCCAGGGCACTGTTTGTTTTGTGTTGTGCTGGTTATTTTGCTGGGGATCCCAGTGGGTACAGGGTGAAATACTGTTCAGCAGAACAGCAGAACCTCTGCCTGAGCATTGGCATAGCAGGTCTTGGGGTGGAGTTCCCATTTGCAGTGAGATAGCACCCAAAGGGAGCACTCTTTGCTCAGAATATCAAAGGCCTAGCCTGGTGCTTGCAGCCAGCTATTATCAGAAGAAAGATTAACATAAGGGAACAAACACAACTTTGAGCAGAAAAGCCTAGAAAAGAGCTTTGCTGGAGAGATGCTGAGCTTGCAGGATCCTCACACCCCTCTGCTCCCATTCTGAAAACTTCCAGAGTTTCCCCCTGGACGTCCGTGCTTCCCGGCTGCAGCCGTTCTGCGAAACAGCAAAAACCTGAGGAGCCTCTGCCACAGAAAGTAAATGCTCGGGGAAGACAGCCAGGGAGGAAACGTGGGGGGGAGATTTATCAGCACATTTACTAGCAGAGCTGGAGGCCGCGGTGGAGTGAGGCTTGCGGTGCGTTTGGTGCATCTCCATCACGCAGTTCAGCAGAGCTTCATCTGCCACCCCATTTGCTTCCCAGCCTATGTAGCTGTAGGGCAGCGAGCAGATGCTCAAGATTTGGGAACCTCTATCTAAGGTACTGTTTTTTAGGAACATATGTTCAAAAACGTTTGTGACTGCCTCCGGGAACGGGAAACTTAATTGTGGTTTAATTTCTGTGTGAGAGAAAAAAGAGATAGATGAACCACTTAAAGCTGCTAATTCCTATTCTGTAATACCCTGAGCTCTTGCTTTGTACCATGGGATCACTTACAGTACTTGCCAATGGATTTATGTCTTATGGGACACAGGAAGAGCAGTGTGAGACATATCAGAGGCATCTCTGGAGAGGAGAGGAGAGGAGAAGGATAGAGGGATAGAGGTAGAGGGAAGGGAAGGAAAAGTGAGTGGAACAACAGGACAAGAGGTAATGGGCACAAACTTGACCATAGGAAGTTCCATCTCAACATGAGGAGGANAAGGGAAGGGAAGGGAAGGGAAGGGAAGGGAAGGGAAGGGAAGGGAAGAGAAGGGAAGGGAAGGGAAAGAGGGAGAAGGAGAAAGGAGAAGGAGAAGGAGAAGGAGAAGGAGAAAGAAGGAGAAGAGAAGGAAGGCCATTCCTGCCCCCTCCATTTGGTTCCCACTGCCAGTCCTCCCATCCTGAGCCCTCTCTGAGCCCTGCGCTGAGCATCTCCCCTGCCCTCAAACTCTCACATTACCTCATTCACACGGAGCCAGGCTGCAGTCCCTGCCACTCTCTGTGGCTTTGTCCACACTGTAATTAAAAGAGGGATAAGGACAGTTCTCTGTCCTGGAGACACCTGGTGCTTCTTGGCCACATCCCCATCTATCCTTTCTTCCTTCTCTAACCAGGTTGGCTTTACTCCACAGCCCAGGGGACATTATTCTCTGGCTGGTCCTACCCCCTCATTCACACCTGAGGCAGGGATAGCGGGCAGCAGCCAGGGATGTCCCTGGAGGCAAGGAATGGGTTAACGGTGTGGTTGATGGTGGGATGAAGCTCCAGCCATGTCCTGCTCATTTTAGTACCAGCATAGCTTGTATGACTCCAAATACAGCAAGTATCTCCCCAGTGTGACCGGCTTAGCCAGGACCTGGACATATTTATAAAATAGCAGCAGAGCTACAAGCAGGTACAGCTTTTCTGCTTACAAGTGATGACAAACAGCCAGGAAAAAACAACCACCAAAAAACCCCCCACATTTGATAAAACCACCAATTAAGATGGATTTTAATTTTGGTTCAAAAATGCTTTGAATTTGAGGGGTGCCTTGTGTTTTTAATCTTTATTTTCTCTTTTCCCTCTGAAACAATATTTTGGCTTGATGTATACTTTTTTTTTTTTCCTGGTGAGGTGGTATGGAAAATGGTCACGTATTCAAAATGTCTCAGAGGGGCTTTTGGGGGGGTATATGTATTCCCCTCTCACAGCCACACCACAGGAGGGAGCAGTGGGAAGAGGGATTCAGATGGTGAAGACTGTCCCATTGCCTGCTCCATCCTGGGAAGTTGGTCTCAGACCAATTTTGGCTCCGTGGGACGAGTCTGGTCAATGTTTATGAGCATTTACTGGGATCAGCTGCTGTGGCTGCTGCTAGTGGTCCTCTGGCTTGGAAGTTTTTACTGTCTGAATGTGTTTACCTCTTGTTAAATGCAGTTACTGGGGCTTGCTGGTGGGAGGATCACCCTAGGAAAATAAATTTGTATTTACTGGTGTTTTTAAAGACACAGATCCAGTTTTCATCTCTACAAAAAGCAAGCTCTTTGCAGTACCTGGTCTTCATCCCTCTAGCAATCCAAAATCATTAGTCACTTCTGAAAACGTCGGTGCATTTATCGATGCCAAAGAACTAAAGATGAACTGAAACATCCAGGGATTATTTACTTTGTGTGTTTGTCTCTCACAGTCCCGTTCTCTCAAAAGGAATGGATAGGATGGCAGACATTTTACAATGAGACTCACGCTGTAATTACACTTCAGGGGCTGGCAGGTAAGTTGGCTCAAATACTTGTTGGCAATTACTGAAGCGCTTTGTTCATTCAGCTTGCATCTTAATGTGAGTGGTTTGCTGAAAATTCCATCACTAGAATAGCTTTTAGGCAACTTGACAGTAACAGTCCACCTACGCTGTTTGTAAATTGAGTTTAAAAAGCTAGAGTGTGAGTCTTTCTTGTTATAGATTCCAAATGGAAAAACCCCACATCAGGGAAATAAATCATGATTGCTATTTCAGGATAACGGTTTCACCACAGATGCGCATTAAAACCCCCACATTTTCACAACCAAGTGTTAGGTTTAAAATAGTTGTATTAATACCCTGCACAGCTTGTCGTAAAAACATCTTGCATCCTTGTTTTACATGGATAGAGCATGAAAGAAATAATCCATAATTGGAAAGCTCGGTAATGTTGCGGACAGCAGTGATGGGCTTGGCCTCATGCTGTCCATACGCCCCTGTCCCCAGCCCTCCCACACCAGGCTGGGCTGGGCAGCGCTGGGGCTCCAACACTGCCTTTGGTGCTCCATCTCAGCACTTCTTAAAAATACCAATATTTTAAAAAAAATTGGATCCCTGAGAATAGAAAGGCACTGAAAGTAAAGGCTTGTCTTCTTGGCTGTTCTCCTTGGATCACAGCCCTCCTGGAAGATTTACAGACACAGAATAAGGTGAATAAACATCAGATTTTTTTTTTTTTCTCTACAGATATTCCAATATTTCCATATATGTTTTCAGGCAGAAAGGATGAAAATCCTATTTGTGTGTGCAAACACATAAACATGCATGTCTCACTGTGCGTGTCTGCAGTACTTGGGAGTGGCAGACCACGGGAGGCAACACAGACAGTTTCACACAGTACATTTCTGACAGCAGCCCAGCACATATGGAAAAACTCAAGCAGAACTGAAGTTTCACAGGAAGCACTAAAAATTGGGTTTGTTTTCTTATTTGTTTTGGTTTTTTTTTAATTTTGCCTTTAAAAATAAAAGAAAACAAGTTCAGCAGCTGGGTTTAGAGTTTAAAATGTCGATTGTATAGTGTTCTGCATTTAAGAGAATTCAAGCAATTCTTGTTCAAGTTCAAATGCCACCATTTTGTGGCCGTGTATGTTGTATAAATCCATGATGGGCTAAAGAAACAAGAGAGGAGCTCATGATATGGGTATGGCAACTATAAGATTCCCTTGCATTTCACAGGCACAGCCCCATGGGACTCACAGTCATGGGAAAGGATTTATAAAGCTGCTGTTTCTCTTTCTCTTGCAGCAGGGGATGTGCCGTGGCATAGCATGACTGCTCTTCACCCCACATGCCATGCCTTCCCCCAACAGCTCTGACCTCAGCCCATCCTTCTTCATCTTGGCCAGCATCCCGGGGCTGGAGGCTGCTCATTTCTGGATGGCAATCTTTCTGTGCTCCATGTACATTGTGGCGGTCACAGGCAACTGCGCGGTGCTGTTCATCGTCAAGACGGAGCCCAGCCTGCACGCTCCCATGTACTTCTTCCTCTGCATGCTGGCTGCCATTGACCTGGCCTTGTCCACATCCACGGTGCCACGCGTCCTCTCCTTCTACTGGTTCAACATCAGGGAGATCAGCTTTGGCGCCTGCCTTGTCCAGATGTTCCTCATCCATACCCTCTCAGCCATTGAGTCCACTGTCCTCCTGGCCATGGCCGTGGACCGGTATGTGGCCATCTGCCACCCACTGAGACACGCTGCCATCCTCACCAATGCTGCGACGGCGAAAATAGGGCTGGCAGCCATGGCCAGGGGAGTCCTCTTCTTCTTGCCTTTGCCTTTGCTCCTTCTGCCCCTTCCCTTCTGCAGCTCCCGGCTGCTGTCACACTCCTTCTGCCTGCACCAGGACGTGATGAACCTGGCCTGCGCCAACACCACCCCCAGCATGGTGTATGGCCTCACCGCCATCCTGCTGGTCATGGGGCTGGATGCCGTCCTCATCTGCCTCTCCTACATCCTGATCCTCAAGGCTGTATTGCGGCTGACGTCGTGGAAGGAGAGGCTCAAGGCCTTCAGCACCTGCGTTGCCCATATCTGTGTGGTCCTGGCCTTCTACGTGCCCCTGATTGGGTTGTCTGTGGTGCACAGGTTTGGGAAGGACCTGGCTCCACTGGTGCATATCACCATGGGGAACATCTACATCCTGGTGCCTGCTGTGCTTAACCCCATTATCTATGGGGTGAGGACGAAGCAGATACAGAAGAGGATCCTGAATTTAATTCACATATACAACAACAGAACTCTCCAGTGAGCTGTTCTTGACTGCTGTCTCCTGTATTCTCACACCAGCTCATCTTGTTTTACACTTAGATTCTTTGGTGTAGGACTGTCCTCTCTTTGTATGGCACCTGGCACATGGTAGGAGACTCTGAGGTGCTACCACAATGCAAAAAGTAAATAGCAATTTTAAACTCCTTCCCAGGGAGTTTTATCCTCACCAGACTTGGAGTCTGTCTACTACAATGATCCAAATCCTACCCTGATCCAGCAGGTAGCGCAATAGGAAGGAAAAATGGCTCAGCAAACTAATAAAGATGCCTTGACATTGCACTTCTTCGTTCCCATCTTACCCATAACAATGGCAGAGTGGAGTGAATGCTACAGTGGTTTTTTGAATGATTTGGTTAATTCATGGTTTCTGCTTGTGGCACATTCACTTTCCAAAAGCATGTTAGCAAAAGTTTTGTCAGAAACTTCGGCTGTAGCAACAATCTCCAAGCAAAATAATTACAGCAAGTGACATTATAGATGCAGAACTGCACTTCAGAAGAAATCCTCCACCTCTGTGGTCTTGTTCTGACCTATTGGGTGTCCAGTCAAGACAGCTCACCCTCCTTGTAGCGGATGCTCTGGCAAAATTTCAGACCCAGGGTTAGTGGTAAAATTGTACAAATAATTTCAATTAATAATTATATTCAATAATATTACAACCTGTCAAGAGAAAAATAATCAAATTATAAGTGTGATACTTCCAAGCTGAAGGAAGTGGTCTTTCTAAGTCAAATGTGTTTCATACCTTTGACTTCACACATGCTTGGAATTCCTAAGATGTTATGGATTACGTTCAAGATCTTCAGCTTTCAAGCTTTTTTCATACTTCCTAGGTACTCCCCATAAAGCAGAGTACCTGACAGCCTTTCCTGTCTTTATTCTTATTACTCTTCTACCAGTGGGACACTACTCAAAACTCTTTTAATATGATGGAAGACAAAAGCCTTAGGGCCAATGAGGAAGGTCTGAAAGCAAAGTGCATCTGTTTTCACGCCATCACAGAATCACAAAATGGTTGAGGCTGGGGGCACCCTGAAGATCATCTTGTCCTGGGCTCCAGCTCCAGCAGGGCCACCTAGAGCCAGTTGCCCAGGACTGTGGCCAGGCAGCTTTTGAATGGCTCTAAGGATGGAGACACCACTTCATACTTTGGAAAAAAGGTTAGAGATCCTGGGAAAGAATGTTGTACGGTAGGATTTTACTCAAGAAACATACAGATTTGAAGAGTGTTCACCTCTAGGTTTTTTCCTAATATTCTTTGCCTTTTTAAAAATAAATTTGTTTCTTTAAAAATAGTAAGAAACAAACAATCTCTCTTTTTCCTCTCAGTTTAAACTCTTACTTTGTTGTTGGTTATCATGAATTGTGGTCTTTGTCCTTGAAGTGGCTGCGTTGCCACGCACAGGGATGTGTTTGTTGTTCCCACTTCAACAGCCCCTGGGATTCCTCCAGTGAGAGGTGCCAGGGTTGCATGATCTCTAATTCGAACACGCTGGCTTTCACTACACAAGGAGTAACAGAACACAAATCACTAGGACACAAAACCTTGCACATCAGGACCCTTCACAGAACAGTAGAGCAGCACCAGGTACTATTAAGAAGACTGATCTACACTCCATCAGGAGGCCCAGGCACTCTTGAACACTGATGTCTCCATCACTAGATGATAATCACAAGGTAATTCAGGTTGGAAGTCACCTCAGGACATCTCTAATCCAACCTCCTGCTGAAAGCAGGGGCAGCTCTAGAGTCAGGCAAGGTTGGTCAGGGCTTTACCCGTTTCGATGTTGAAAGCTTCCAAGGATGGATGTTGCACAACCTCTTTGGGTCTCTATTACAGTGCTTGGTTGTCCATACTGTAGAAAAGCTTCTCTTTATATTCAGTTTGAGCATCTCTTGTTCCAACTTATGCTTGCTTTCTCTCATCCTCTTGCACGCCACATTGCGAGGAGCTTGGCTTCATCTTCTTGATAAGGGTAGAGGAAGGCTGCTATTCTGCTCTTGGGTCTTCATGACATCTTTTGTTTTCCAGGCTGAACAAGCCCATTTTCCTGAGCCTCTTCTCATGGAGCATTGCTCCAACCCCAGCCACCCTGGGAGCCACCAGCTGAACTCACTCCACTTTGTTGGTTTAGCAAGTGCCGAGTAGACTGTGGGATAGTGCTTTGGGAGCACGGCAGATCAGAGAGCCCAGAGCCCAAAACAACAAATATCAGGAAGAACTGCTAGAGAAGGAGGAAAGAGAAAAACAAAAATTATAGAGCATGTAAATCTGCACTGATTCATACCATGCAAGTGGAAGGATGTTTGATGGTCTAAGATTTGCAGGGAGAAGTTTCATTTAGTGTTAGGCCAGTTTGCTCAGGCTTTTATCCAGTTGAGTCCTAAAACCCTTCAAGGATGGAGGCAGAACAACCCCTCTGAGCAACTTTCCTTTGCTTGACATGGGCTCCTGTTGCCCCCTTACACACTGGTGTAATATAAGCACGTTTAGCTGTGATAAAGAAATAAATTATTTGAGAAAACAGGGAAATATGTGGAAAGCAGGCAGTTCCATCAGGGAGATAGGTCTAAGTGCTGCACTCAGGGGTTCTTGCATCTTGTCCATAATGTCTGGGTGTGGTAAAAGAGGTACCTTACCAAAGACACAAGCTGTCTTGCATCAGGGCCTTCAAATGGCAGCAATATTTGGGGGAGTTTAGTGCAGTTTCTTCCAATTGCCAGTTAACACTGAGAGTAAAACGGGTGCCCTTTTTGTAGTCTGTGCTTGTATAGTTTCAGTCTCCATGAAACACGTCTTGTTATAGCCTTTTCTGCTAAATTAAAGCACATTTTATTTCAAAATAAATACTTTCATTTAAGTGAGTTACAAGTAGTTGCCATCTGGGACCTAAAGGCAATTTTGCCCACTGTCATTTTGGTCATAGTCTGTTTTATTAGAGCTCAGAAGGGTTACATCCATTTATAAAAATGAAAACCATCTGTACCTGCCTGATGTGATTTGGGAAGTGTGAATGAATTTTTCAGAAGTGCGCTATGGCTCTAAATCCTTTTCAGATGCCTGTGGCATTGAGAAACGCTCCTGCGCATTCTCCATATGTTCCTTATTTTTTTTTCCTTTTGTGCTGAAAGAAAAATTAATAAAGAAAAATTAATGAATCATCCTGAAAATGCTGTATTATATTTCCTAGCCGTTTATTTATCAGAAAGACAGTTAATAGAGCCTCAGAGCAGGGAGGCAAGATGAATTTCTCCTGGGTACGAATGAAAACTGCGTGGGATTCTCGCTTTCCGTCTTGTTTTCCAAACTTTAGTTACAGAGCGTTGCTTTGTTGGGGAAGAGAGGGAATATGTCTTCTTCCTCAAAGTGTGTCTTTGCTGATGACTATGGCAACCGCTTTCCATCTGAAATGTCCACCGCTAAGGCCCCAGCAGCAGAAGGAAAGCCTCAACCAGAGCATGGGGCATCTGAACCCACATCTCCTCCATGAGCAGGCCAAGAGCCAGAGGTTGGGATGGACCAACTTAGCTGGGGCCCAGCTGGCTCCAGGAAGGTGAGGAAAGAGCCTGGTTCAGTTGCAAAAGGGACTGAAAAGAAAAGGGATGGGACAAAGAGAGGGAGGGAGGGAAGGACAAGATGGAGTTGTGTTTGCACAACAGTGGTTGTGGAGGACAGGGAGTCACACGGGCTGGAGGTGGCAATGGAGGCAATGAGGAGTTGCATGGAGCTGGAGCAGTTGTTGGAGATCTCCTGGAGGATCTTCAAGTATTCTCTTCTCTTCTCTTCTCTTCTCTTCTCTTCTCTTCTCTTCTCTTCTCTTCTCTTCTCTTCTCTTGTCTCCAAGTATTCCTGAGACTGGACCTGGGGACCCAACATCTTTGCACACTCTGGCATTTCTGCTGTCCCAGACTCTCTCAGTAGGCTGCCTTGGGGTTTGAGATGGTTCCCCAGTAATGGAAGGGGGATTTATTTGCATGACTTGCTTTTTAATTGAAATTGGTATTGCCAAAGTTTCAGTAGAGAATGCAGTATTACGTGAACTCCACAAAAACAGCGCAGGGAGGTGCAGTGTGCCACACAGCACTGAGAGTTCCTTAACAAGCATGCGGAGGGCTCTCAAATCTGCCTCTTGTTATTTCACCATTCTCCATCTATGTAACGGGGATGATGTTACTGATTTCCTTCTCTAAGCCTGTGTTAGAGCCATGGATGAAATGTAGCAGAGAAAGGATAGATTGCTGTTGTTTGGAAAGTACTTCATAACTTATGCTGCTGCAGTTTTAGTTACAAACCCAGTCACAGAATCACGGAATCATAGAATCATGGAATCATGGAGTAGTTTGGGTTGGAAGGGACCTTTAAAGGCCATCTAGTCCAACTCCCTGCTATGACTGGGGACATTTTCAACTAGACCAGTTTGCTCCAAGCCCCATCCAACCTGGCCTTGAACGCCTCCAGGGATGGGGCACTGACCACCTCTCTGGGCAACCTGGGCCAGGGTCTCACCACCCTCATTGTAAAAAATTTCTAGTCTGAATTCAGTTCTGTGATTTAATCTTGAGCTACCTCATCGCTCTTAAGTCTCCTCCAAATAAACACGCTGCAAGAAAACAAACACGGGCAAAAGGCAGCTGTGTCTATGAGACTGTCAGCATTGAGGGGGTTAAAAACTGTTTCTCTCTCTCTCTCTCCAACTACATGTTAAGTAGCAGGAGAAGTGCAGAGCACCCTGCTGGGATTTATCTGTCAGACAGATAAATATCTCCTGGTCTCTGCAGTGCAGAGTCCCTGTGCAGAAACCTGCAGGAGGCAGGTGAGTATTTAGGGTTCGGGCAGCAATTTGCTGCTCTACAATAAGGCCTTTTATGCCATGACTCCTCCTGGGCAGCAGCAGAAAGCGTTGAACTGCCCCCAGTCAGCGGACCTTGCAGGCATGGTCTTGTGTCTCACACTGCCTTGGGCTGGGAATTGCATTCCCTATCCTGGTGTTCTCTATGGAAGAATGAAGTTTTAGGCAAAGCAGCACCAATGGAGGCAGCTGGGAGGAAGGAGGAAAGAAAAATATCAGGAATTTCCATTGCTAGGATGTTTACTGCCACGTGGGAAAAAAAAAACAACCAGGAAATCTCTCCCAGAGTGCAGGTGACTCCGAGCCATACGTATTTGTATGGTTTCAAGCGCATCCCCGACAGCCCAGCTCCAGCTGGTGACTGGTGGCCATGGTGGGCTGGGATGCGGTGGTTGTGGTGTGAAATCTGGCTTCAGATGGAGGGGGAACAGACCCCGCTGCTGGAGACAGCTCGGCACCGGGACCTGAGGGAGGAAAAGCCCAGCTCCCTCCTGGGAAGCGGCTATCATCTCCTCCGTCCCTCTGCTCCCTGCAGCTCCCCAGCACAAGTGCGGTCGGCTGCAGGAAGGTTTCTGAAGGGTCTTATCAGATCAGGAACATTGGCCTAATCTGTGCTGCAGGGCTCTTCAAGGAATCCTTTTCCCCAGGTATTAGGGAAAAAAAACATGAGTTGAGCAACGTGCAGGGGCCTGAGCGAGCTGCAGCCTTTTTTGCGGGGAGAATGGACATGACTGGAGCACTGCATTTGGAGCGGGGGGGATGTGTCAAATACTGTGGCACTGGATCAGTTTGCCCTGAAATTAGATGTTTCTTAACTGAGGCAAGCACTCGTTGCCTCCATTTACACTGTCAAGCAGGAGAGCTATAGGGCTGGTGCTAGTGACCTCACATCCCCACTGCGCACATTTCAAGAATGTTTACTTTAGTCCAGCTTTCATCTGATCTCCTAGGCTGGACACCCTTTGGACACTGGAGAAGTATCAGGTGTGCACCTCGGGCAATCTTCCTGTTCAGTTTGATCCAGGAGGAATTCGGTCTGCCTGCTCCAGGACCGCTCCACCAGCTGGGACAGAGCACTTGCAGTGGAAACCGGCAGGACACTTGCTTCAAAAGTGCTCTCCTGAACCAGTGCAAGCAGCTGTCACTGGGATGGATGGATGTGTGGAGAATTTGAGCTTCTAGATTGTACCTTATGCCAGTCTCTGTTTGCCACTGACCAGATCAGGTCGAGGGTGTTTGATGCTTCTTTTTACAGGACACAAGAATCTTCAGTGTAGGCAATAGTCAAGAAGGGTTTCATGTCTCTGAATTCTACTGCCTTCTCCCACCCTCCCTCTTTCCTACTCATTGGCATCCCTGGGCTGGAGAAGGAGCAGTTCTGGATTGCCTTCCCCTTCTGCATCATGTGTGCCATTGCTGTGCTGGGGAACATCACCCTCCTCCTCATTATAATGGCAGAGCCAAGCCTGCACGAGCCCATGTACCTCTTCCTGGCCATGCTGGCCTTCACAGACCTGGTTCTATCGACATCCACGCTACCCAAAATGCTTGGCATCTTCTGGCTGGGCTCCGGGGAGATTGGGTTTCTCTGCTGCCTTGCTCAGTTGTTCTTCATCCACACCTTCTCATCAGTGGAGTCAGGCGTGCTCATGGCCATGGCCTTGGATCGCTATATCGCTATTTGCCACCCACTGCGGCACTCCAGCATTCTCTCTGTGCCGGTGGTGGTGGCCCTTGAGAGCCTGGTGCTGGTGCGTGGCGTCTTCCTGGTGAGTCCCCTCTGCTTCCTCCTCTGCAGGATGCCCTTTTGCCAGCATCACGTCATCTCCCACTCCTACTGCGAGCACATGGCCGTGGTGAAGCTGGTATGCGGGGACACCAGAGTCAATGTCATTTACGGCCTCTTTGTGGCTTTCATAGTGGTAGGGTCTGACATGATCCTGATATCTGTGTCCTACACCATGATCCTGCGGGTGGTAATGAGGCTGTCATCCGCAGAGGCACGACTCAAGGCCTTCAGCACTTGTGCATCCCATGTCTGTGTCATTCTTGCCTTTTATGTCCCTGCCCTCTTCACATTCCTCACACACCGGTTTGGGCAGAGCATCCCTCCCCCGGTCCATATAATGGTGGCCAATCTCTACCTGCTGGTGCCCCCCGTGTTAAACCCCATTGTTTACGGGGTGAGAACCAAGAAGCTCTGGGACAGGGTTGTCCTCCTCTTCCAGCAGAAGGGAAACTGACCCATATGTATGTGCCTCAAACTGTGCTCATAATTTACTGATAATGCCGGCAAATTTAATGAGAGTTAATGCTGTGGCTATTTGTTCAGGGAGGAACCCTTCCTCAATGCCTGGAGTTTTAGCAATGCATTCTTGCAGAAATCACTGTATTGTCTCTTCTGTTATCACTGTCCAGGACATTTCATCCGTTGTGTGATGAAACCTGGCATAAAGACATTCAGTCTGGCTTCTACTACCAGCGGGAGGTGGACAGGTCACCCCTCCCAGAAGTTAGATTCCTCACTGTTAAAATTCTTTCACTATTAAAAAAACTATCCCCTCATTATTAAAATATTTACACTGTAAGGCTGAGTACCCCCAAAAGATCTTCCTGCAGCGGCTCTCGTTATATGAAGAGTGTCCCTGGACTGTGTGATGGGAAGGTGCTCGGATGGGAATGGTGATTGTCCTTGTAGAAGGAAATGGGTAGAATTCAATTTTAAGCATTATCCTTTTTTTTTGTAAAGAAGGCAAAACATATAATAATCCTATGCTAGCAGTTCCAAAAGTTCTGTGTAAACATAAACCCTTTCAAAAACAACAGAAATCCTCACTGATGCAATTATTTGGAGTGACCTAGCACAGGGAGATTGTTGCTAACAGGATTGCACTATACTAAATATAAGCCAACTATCCCAATAAAAAGGCAGACGTGTTTTACAGAATCACTGCTCTATATCTGAAAAAGCTAGGAAGCAGAATGAGATGAAGCTCAGACAAACCAAATTCGAGTTACGAAACTCAAACACACTACGGACCTTCGCTCTATATTTAGTGCAAACTGAAGAGCACTAATGGATGGAGAGGAGATCTCTAACCTGGCCTGGCATTTCTTGGAGCTCTCTATCTTCCTCAGCAGCCCTGACTATTGTGGCTGCCCACGGGGAGGCTCTGGGCTCTGCTATCTCTCCGTGAGCTGGATACCAGTGGGGAAGCAGGAGGCGGGGGGGAGGGGGCCAGGAAAAGAACATGCACTTCTGCTGAAGCGAGGCAGATGTTAGGCTGCAGACAAAATGGGAAATGAATATTTTTGGCACCATTTCAGTAGAATACTTCAATTTCAACTCAATTCATCCTTTTTCTTCAGATAAGAGAGAAGCATCTTTTCACGGATCACAGACGAGAGGCAGGGGAAGCCAAAGGAGGAGACATACAATTCCAGTTTGTCAAAGAGCCAGCCTCAGAGCACCCACTTCCACCACCATTGCTCCTAAAGCAGGGCTGCACCATATCTTGTGGACTGATGCTCTGGTGAGGTAGAACCCCCATTTTTCTGCAGAGTCCACCAAAAATGTTGTTTTTATTTTCATTAACAACATGGGAGCTGCCCTCATGACCAATGTCCGTCTACCCCACCACACTGTCTCCTCCAGTGGCAATGGGAGAGGTCTTCTGAAATGGCTTTTTTAGTCAAGAAATGACAGCAGGGGATCGCTGCTGGTCAGATACGTGTAAAGGTGACTGGCTGACTCATATAGCTCCTTGTGACCTGTGGGATGTGTGCATACAAGCCATCACCACCACACAATATCAGATACTCAGCCCCAGCAGCTTGGGCTCCTACTCGAGGATTCTCTTTTCTGTAAATAAATAAGGCTGGCTGTGACATCTGGATCACTGCACAGTATGGATGGGGATGGTTGCTGTGGTGGGAGGGGGTCAGCAGTGCCCTCCAGTCAATGCTAACGCTGTGTGTTACCTGCCTGGAGAAAACGGTAGGAAAGCCGAGGAGGTCTGTACCCAGACCAGGGACACAAGCACACTTTCATGGGGCAGGTGTACAACTTTGGGGTGGTGCTTTGAAACCCAAGAGCAACAGATGGTCCCATTGCTGAAAAAGGCCAAACCTGAATGTTTTGATGGGTAGCCCAGTGATTTGAGGAGTGTCATCTCCTGACAGTGGTGCCTGAGGCCACAGCTGCCAGGAAAGGGAGATCTTGCCACCATCGCTCTCTCCTCTCATTAAGTTCACATCTCTCCTTCTCACCTCTGCAGAGGGAAAGTTTCCTCCTGTCTGATGTCTCTTCTTTGAAGCCAGAAGCCAACACCACATTCAAGACTTCTTTGACTTCACACCTAGTCCTACTTAGCTTCTGGTGCTGACCTAAGGCACTTTCCACAGTAGCCCCCCAACTTGACACCGGCATCACGACGTTTGTACC
>VWZL01005966.1:56302-99850 GCA_013396915.1 Stercorarius parasiticus | reverse complement strand
CAGCTCCCCTGTTTCCTTTCTGACATCTCCTTTTCTCCAGGCTAAAGAACCCCAGCTCCCTCAGCCACTCCTCATAAGACTTGTTCTCCAGACTCTTCGCCAGCTTTGTTGCCCTTCTCTGGACCCGCTCCAGCACCTCAATGTCTTTTTTGTGGTGAGGGGCCTGAAACTGGACACAGTACTCAAGGTGGGGCTTCAGCAGTGCCGAGTACGGGGGGATGATCACTTCCCTTGTCCTGCTGGTCACACTGTTCCTGACACAGGCCAGGATGCTGTTGGCCTTCTTGGCCACCTGGGCACATCGCTGGCTCATATTCAGCTGGCTGTCCTTTTCTGCCAGATGAGATATACGACAAGAAGATTCCAGACACAAAAATCAAAGAGTTTTGTAAACATAAAAATGTGTGGCCTGTGCAGGTTGTTGCCCCTCTGAGCTGAAAAATAAGTTTGATCTATGAGAGAACATTAATTGTGGGGTTGAATCAGCCTGAAGGCACACCGGTAGGGTACGGTGTCGAATTTGCCCCCTTCAGTCCATCAATACTGAGAACTTCACTTTAGACTGTCTTCACACAATGGCTGGCAATTGATCTTCTGCAGCACAAGTTCCTCCTCATGAGCTCAACCACAGCCACTGACCATGATCAAAACAGTGAAGGGAGTGCAATTGCATCATGGCAGATGACACACTTTGCTCAGTCTTTGGAGCGTATGCCTAGAAAGTAAACTGCAATAATTCAATTTCTTGACATATATCTGCTGAAAGCAGCAGTGTAAGGCACTGCTTTTCAAGAGACACTAAAGGATTTAGGTTTGCAGTTCTCACTTGGATTTGGTTGCCCTGATTTTTAAGGGCCATTGGAAAATCTCAGGATAAAAGGACATCAGGACTCCTTTTCTCCAGACTAAACAACCCCGGGTCCCTCAGCCACTGCTCATAAGACTTGTTCTCTAGACCCCTCACTAGTTTCCAATTCTGAGTAGACACATAGAAGTTTTGGTGTACGAGGTCTGTATTATCTCAGAAGAGCCAAATTCCTTTATAATATGTCATTTAATACAGAATCGTTCCTGTGTAAGCCTCATCTGGATGCTGCTCCTGAAGTCTGTAGATATATTTGGCTTTAAGTTGTGACAGTAAAGTAGGCTAAAAATGTAAAGCTGTTAATCAGCAATATCATTCATCTAATTCAGTATTTATTAGCTCGTTTATAATGGCTGTTTGTGCTGATATTTGTTTTAATTTTGATAGGATATAATGCCTTGAATTTAATCAAGTTAGCTGTATTTGAAATCGCTGATAATAAATGCCTTTCACTTCAACAGTTTAGAACAGGGTTGGGTTTCCAAACGGATTTATGAAACATGAGACCAATTATGTCAGGTCACTGCTTTTGTGAAAGAAGACCTGTACTTGTCACCATCCTGGCTGCCTTTCTCTGAATCCTTTGGGAAGGTAGGGTTTCACGACATGGAAATTAATTGAGCCTTGCTGTTTTGTATGCTATATATACTGTGTTTCCCTGGACCCACATTCAAATTCCACGTTGGGATGAAATCTGGGTGAATACCAGCACTTCCTCACCAGCGTAATACTGTTCTGTGTGGGCTACCAGGGAAGAATAACTCATCCTGGTCAGCTCGACAGCATGGAATCAGGAACCACTGAACCACAGAGTGTATCTGCTTCACAGCTCAGACACTCATCAGGCCATTTCAGAAACACCCTGACCCCGTTGGCTGACACTCCTGCCCCTGATGGTCCCTCTTTTGAGCTGCTGACCACCTCCAATGAGCTCCTAAGGAGACTGAAGAGATTCAGTGACTTTTATAGCCTTGTATATGGCCTGTTCCTTCTTAAACTCAACACTGGATGTACCTCCCTCTCCGACGTGGCTGTGCCGCAGGTAACGCACCTGCACTGTTGTCTCTCAGATATTCCCTAAAATGAATGTATGCATTTTTTATAGATTCCTTAATGCGAAATGTCACATTCCTGGCAGAAAAAGCAAATAGTCTTTTGAGGTGCTTGCAAAAAATGTATGAATGATAAACTAGAGGGGGTGGGGTTTTTTTCTTCTTCAGGTTCCCCCATGTCTGTGACTAAGTGGTGGAGTATTTGCAAAATTTAGAGAGGGATCAGAAACATGGCACTGTATCTGAGGTTCATTTGTAGAAGGTAAAGTAGCATATGTTATGAGTCAGTTAATCTCTTTGGGGTTTTACCCAGTACAAATTAGGTTCTGCGGTCACCGAGTCACAGCAGGCTGCGGGCCGCTGTAGCCTTGGAGCTTTATTCCGATTCAGCTGCCAAGAAATGAACTACTCTGTGGGCGCAAGAATTGGCTTATGCTCTGTGAACTCCAGCCAGGCAAGCGCAGCTCCAGCGGATGCTCCTCTCTCCACGCACGGCTACGGGATTTCATTCGCACCCACTCTCCAACAACCCTGATGCTAAGATGCAGCCCCTAGAAAATAAAGAAGGTGCTAATTCAGTCTCATTAGAAATCAGCAAAGGTTGTGAAATAGTTTTAAAAGACGTGGAAGCCTTCACTGTTTTGGCTATTTAAAGCTAGCCAGGAAAAATGCACACTGCAGGGATTAGCTCTGTGCTGCTGCTGGAAGCAGAAATTTTCTTTTTTGTGTCTTTTTTTTGTTTGTGTGTTTGTTTGTTTTGGGGGGTTTTTTGACTTATTTGTCCCCAGTCTATAACTGCAGATGCTGCAATGCCAATAAAAATAAAATGCCTTAGGTTTCCTAAGTGGACAAAAGGAACTGGGAGGCATAGCTCTAATTACAAGCAATGTCTCAAAGAGGCTTGAAAATCTCATTCTTAAATCACTTAACTGAGGCACAGACCAAATCATAGGGAAGTCACAAGTGCTCACATATGTGTGTCAGGATGTTTGGTCCTATAGGCAACTTCCTCCTTTCCTACTGACTCCTTGACCTTGGTAAAGAACGCATCATCTCTGCACTATATATTGCACGTTATAAATGAGGCTATAAATACTTGCCTATGTCACAGCAGTAGTGTTGGAGACCAAACCAGTACTTACTCTTTGCACAAACTGCAACAAAAATCAATTAATTGTTATCATATTTATCTTTGCCATGCAATTTATTGATGCCATTCATGTGAATTAATGACCATTAAAAACATTGCTTAGTCATTTTCACTTCTAATCTTAGTGATGCTTTTAAGTGAACTTTCATGGAGAAGTGGTTAATTCTGATTTGTATGAGTATAAAACACAAAGGATGTGCACAGCTGTGACATCCTGAATATACAAGACTTTACCTGTATATCAGTGACAAGAAGCTGTTGTCACTGGTGTTTGCCACAGCTTGGCCAGGAAGCATTGCCAGAGGAGGCCAGGCAGAGAGCTAAATCCTACCCTCTTGCAAACACACCAAGAACTCTTCATTTCTGGGCACGTGGAACAAGAGCTAAAGAAACATGTCAGGTTGTTGACATGTTACTTCAGCTGAGCAACCCCCCAGCCCTGCTTTGCGCACCTACAGTCAAGTGCTTAAAGCTGTGATGCTGCATGTCTTTTATGTAGGAGTAAAAAAATCAAAACTCACAAATCATCCATGTATTCAGGTTCTTAGTATTCAGTTAGACTTGTTATGAGATGCCTAAAGGTTCTCACAAATATTTCATCTCTGTTTTATACAGAAAGTAAAAAACATTTTTCTCTAACTCTGTTATTTAGATATCCAGGGTGAATTTACTGACTGACATGAGAAGAAGGAGCCGAAACCCTTCCAATAGTACAGCCTGATGCCAACTATGGCATCACGGTGGCTTGACAGGGGAGGAGAGGGGTGTCCACCAGGCTTTCACCTCCATGCACATCACTGCTGCCCCAAGCCCTAAGCTCAGCGCCGAAGCAAACTGATTTCCTGGCACTGATTTCCCAGCAGGGAAATTGCTTTGTCTCAACAATTTACCTGGTGAAGTTTTAGGTTTTCAGACTTGGATCAGTCCCTACACGTAAACAAAGTGGGGGAAGAAGTCACTAAGCAGAACATGTGCCCATGAGGTACGTGACCCCTGAGCAGACAGCTTATAAGAGGGAGATCCCACAGGCTGCTGTGGCGGTCGGAGGTTTGGCTGTGCAGTTCTCACCTTCAAAGAAGCCCCTTCTCTCTGCTTGCAGGCTCATGCTGGGATCCCTCCCACCTGCCACAGTGCAAGGAGCAAGGTGTCACACTCAGGACACAGTCTTTGTTAAAAGAGAAAAAATAATCCAGGGGGATCTTGGCACAGGGCAACTCTTGCACAGGAAACAAAATCTCCCAATGCAACAGCAGGTTTCTGACCAGTGGTGACGGTAGCCTCCATTGCAAGCGTACCTTGTATCTGCAGCAACATCTTCAGTTGGACCGAAAGAGACACCCCAAACCTCTGCTCTGATCACTTCTTATAACCCAGCTGGCCACAGTCCTATGTGACCAGCCCAGAACATCCATAATCCATCTTGACTACTTCCTAAAGACTGCCCTCCGTGACAATTTCTGCAGGAACAGTTTCCATTGAATGTTCATAAATGTCTTACCGATGTAAAATTTCATCACTTCTAAAGCAGAAACATCTAGGGGAGTCTTGGGGACACTCCACTTAGGATGTTAATCAACACTTTTAAGTATGCAATGTGGACTAGACACAGCAGGACCTGAACTGGGGAATGTCTAGAATTGTCCTGGAAAGATCCTGTGACAGCCAAATACCTAACTATAAAGTTTCAGTCAATCACTGAGTCTGAAGCTGTTACCTCATCTTGTCCATGATCTCAAATCAGCCCATTGTCTCATCCCTGCAGGTGACAAGCCAGGAGGAGTTGATGGACCGTGCAAGGAATTCCTGTCCTAAATGCATTGGGTTTGCGCAGCCCTGAGACCAAACTAAACCACAATTATAACTAAAAAGCAAACTACATTTTTATACATAGAACTCACGGCCCACAGCTCTTGCCATAACGGTGGGCTGGATGCTACTAAGCTGGATGCCTGGAGAAAGTTTTTGTACCATAAGGCAGACTCCTGTTCCTCCATGTGTCTGCTTTACTACAACTTGGCTACCCACAAGTGTTGTCGTGCAGCAGTGAACGTAGCATGCTGCTCTGGGTCTCCTTTCCTTTTGAATAATAATCCAAAAGCCAGGAAAGAAGTATTCTGTTTTTCACTGATCAGCATATAACTTTGTTCAAAGTGGGTCAGACCATCATGCAAATGTGTGAGGATCAGTCTGTGACTGTGGAAAGAAAAGCCTGGGAAACAGAAATAGACTTAGGGATGACTTCATATTCCTTGAGGCTTTCATAGGGGCAGAGGAAAAGGAAAAGGAAAAGAAGCCGCATTTGTAGTATTGGGTCCTGGTTTGCATAGTTTCTGAGCACCCTGATCTCCATTCAATATCACTGATGTTCTAGAAATTAGGCCAGAAATCACGCTGTTCCTGCGCTGATGGGAGTGACAGGTGCCTACTCGGATGACAGCTGAAACGCTCTCTCCGTGCTGGTAGGGCAGAGCCCTGGGCTTTTCATCCTGAATACGTTCTTTACCGAAGCAACAGATTTGGGTTTGGTTACATCTTTTATGAACACTTTTTCAATAAATTAATCAGAAGCTTCACGGGATTTAAGGCTTTTAAAAACAGATCAGTTCTTTTGCAATTCCCTTCCGAGAGCTTCAAAACTGGATTTCTTCCCATTCAATTTTTCATATTTCCATTTTGCAAAATTGAAGATTCCTGAGCCAATGCAGACAGAGTCTGTACTCTCCTTGATCAGAATTTGCCTCATAGCCGCTGTCCGTGGGGTCTGATGACTACTCCATGCAACATCTCTGATTCCGAGCTGCGTCAAAGAGTCACAGCCATAATCATGTATGCCTGAACCATGATTCCTCCTGCTCGTTAAAAAGCTCCAAACACCATCTTGTCTCAAATTGCCCCTCTAGGCTTGGACAAGGTGAATAGACTTCAGAGTAAAAGTGCCTTGAGATACTCTCTGCACCTGGGGAGCTGCACAGCTTTCTAAAGTCCTCTTTGGGCCAGTTTGGCTGCTCCCAACGGCTACAATGAATGGCACCCATTGCTTTGAAGCTTCTTGCTATTGTTTGGGAAGCCAGTTCAGAGTTAATACTTTCTTATATTCAGAAAGAAAGAGCATTGAGATCATTGATAAGCTCATGCTGTGCAGGACATCAATAGACGGAATGAGGGATACAGAGGGTTCAGACAGAGCCTGAAATTGCAGCTGGGAGTATCCCCTCCGCTATACTAAAATAGGTGGAAGAGATATATGGAGTTTGTTTCAAGCGCTTACCTTGTCAGCCAGTATGGTAGTGCCCTTCTGTGAGGAGAGACCCAAAGGAGATAACAGAAGTCCTTACAACCCCACAAAAACAGCCTGCACATCATATACCGCATCATTTCAAAGGATTCTCCATAAAACAGGTGCACAAAAGGCAGGTTATTTGTGGTCTTTTGGATCTTTTGCTGTTTGCACAGTAAAAAATCAAAGCAAAGGAGACACAAGGGCACAGTCATAGCTCATATAACTTTTTACAACAAATACACAAACGTACCATTCCTAACTATATATTTTCAATCTCTCTTGTCTGATTTCTGGTTATTTCTATAATATATAGCACCATTAGGGGTCTCTCAAGCACTTTGAAGTTCTACTGCTGAGATACCTGACACGGAGACAAAAAAGAGGCCAATATTTCTTTAGTGTGGTCTTGATTCAGACAGGTGTCTAGGCAGAGTCCTCACAGTAAGACATAGGGTTTAAGAGCTCAAGAATCCCTGTTAATATTAATGGAAGTATAAAAGACCTTGTAGCTATGTAGAAAACAATTGTGGTACTGGAAGAGTGTTTGGACTGAAGACAATAGTGTAAAGGAAAATTGAAAACTGAACCTACCTGTTCTCAGCAATGTACAGTCTCCTGGTGCTCAGACTGCCTTGGAAACTTTGATGTTTGACTGTTTAAAGTTTGCTTTTTCTTTTGATCAAAAAAAAAAAGAGCATTTTTTTATTTTTCTAAGTAGCACAAGGCCTCAGTAGTCTTTAGCAGCAAATCTCTCAAGACTGAAAGTCAATAAAAGCTGAAAAGGGTAATCGTGGCAAAGGCTTTTCTTCTGAAATCCCTTGGCCAGAGAAGAACTTTGCATTTGTCAAGAATATATACTATAAGTAAAAGCATGCGTATGCAGTAGGGAAAGAGAAAAGGACAGTCCAGTGGATGTGGGTGTGACAGCAGATCTATGGTTTTCAGTCTGGCAGCCCATGGAAAATTTCTAAGGGATCTGCAGGCTTTTGTCTGTGGGCTAGAATACGGTATACAGAGGTCTGCGCTTCCACAGAAAAAAATCTTCAAAAATCTTTCAAAACTGAAAGAAGTTGAAAGCCTCAAGAGTGGAGAGATGCATGAAAGAGAAAGAGATATGGAATGCCTGATAATGTAAGTTATAAAATTGTTAATATCCAGAAGTCTTAAAGAGAAACTAGTGTCCATACACACTTCCTGAAAGACGGCTTCCAATTTGAGAACTCTCACAGGCTAAGAAAAAAATGGGGTAACTACTCATAGATTCATCCAAAACCTGTATTTTACTGGCATTTTATGTCAATACTTAATATAAAAATAAGCTACAATATGGACAGTCAAGGGGCCTATATTTGCAAATAATGGATTACTCTCAGAGGTGAACAAAATTTGGAATTTTTCTTGAAGGAAAAACAGGCATGCAAGCATTTTTTTTGTAATGTACATTGGCAAAAATTTTGAATTAAGAACATTTTCATACAAAAATAATTTTTTTCTTTTGAAATTGTCATCTAGAATAAAATATTTTAACTGAAGTTCAGTTGAGCAGTTTCACTGTTGATTACTGGTATGAACTCACATGTTTTGTTTGGATTTAGTTTAATGCACATGTAGGGTTTTTTCATTAAAACACCTCACCGCAGAGGCATTATATCTCAGGAGAGTGATGCCCGTGTTCTCTTTCACAACTTGGATTGGTTCATCATCTGTTATGATGTAGCAGGGTCAGATGATTTCTACCTTAAAACGCAGAGCGTGCTCAGAAGGAAATCCATTTTGTCTTGTGAAAGAAGAAAACCATCCTTTGGAGACCTCTAGGTGACCAGGGGTGATTTTATCTCAAACTGCCGCCTCGTGGACCAATGCACAAAGTGAGAACGCAGTATAACAATTTGCTAAACAGAGCAAGCTAAATCTTCTGAGGCAGTTCAACAGAATACAACACTTTCACCTGGTCTGAACCAACACAAACTAAAATAATCCTACCAGACCCTAGCCAGGGAAAGAGGCTTTGTTTTCTAAAAGATAAAAAAAAAAAAAAGCGTAACATTTTGGCATGGTATAAACAGCGTTTTTCATCTCAAAAGAATGCAATCACCTTTACCTGCAAATTCTAACTGAAACAAAATACATCAGTCTTGATTCACAGCTTTTGTTTTCTTTTGGCATCAATTTTTATACATGCAATATACATGTGTGAGGGACAGTGAATTTATGTTATGTCACTAAAAGGTATTAGCAGCTGCCGTTTACCACGGCATTAGTTAAATGCTGTTCTTTCACCTTCAAGAAAACCACCTTCCTTTATGGAAGAAGGTACGTGGTGGCAGCAGCAGCTGATGGCCAAGAGAAGCAAGAGTGAACCTCAGCACAACTGATGTGCGTAGGCTGAAAATCTGTCCCCAAAGGCAGCAGGACAGTGTTTGCAAGGACACACGTCTTGTTGACAGAGGAGCTCGACAAAAGCCAATGGTGAACAAATGACACGCTTTTGTCTGGGTGGCCCTGAGACAGGGCCAAGTCAAAGGCACTCAAGGTATTGAATTTTTAAACTGTGTTCAAAAGCTGCCTCTAGTGGTTTCTGCCAGGTTCAGGGAAGCATAACTTTGCAGATATTCGTTGTAAATAAGCAGGACAGCACCAAAAAAACCTGTCTGATTCCTGTCATCAATTTCTCCTCTTAATGGAAACAGCCTGGCCAGGCCCCAAACACTAACTGCTCGGGTCAGGGGGACAACAGTATAAATGTTAGCAATAAAGGACTTCTGGGCTCAGAACACATTTGTTTAATCAAAAAGATTTGTGTAGTGATCAAAGAAATTACTCTAGCAAAAGCCATATAGTTTGTAGAGATTAAGCGAGTGATCCAGGCCTAGCAGGAGAACCATCTTTAAAGCTCATTGCTGTAAATCCCACTGCTTTCAGCAGAAATTAGAGATGCACTTAACAGTCAAGATGTAGTGCTCTTAATAGGACAATCTTGCACAAACACTTTCTGACCAAGGCTGAAAATACATTTGCACAAAAAAAGTCAGGAAAGAGTTACAGACAATTAACCATATTTGAAAAATCAAAATAAGAGACAGCAAGCTAAAACATGAAGAGAGGTGCAGTTCTCTGAATAAATGACTATTTTTTTTACAAATTGTCAGTCTGCTGCTGATTTACGGACAGATAAGTATGGAACATACAGTGATCTCTGACAGATGGGAAGGGTGAATTCTTTATAGTGTGAATATTAATCACACCATTATTTTGCTTCTCTCTGCTTCCGCTTTCTGCTCATCTTTACTGGAGTGGTTAAATGTAATTTAAATATTAAAAACCATCAACCCATACTGAGATCCATGCTACAGTTAATCACAATGTCTTCTTTTTACTACTTATAGTTTTCATTCTGGGCACACAGTACCTGTACACTTTAATGAGGTTGCTGGTGACCAGGATGGCCAGAACAGCCCTACAGAATTAGAGGAGATACTGTACCATAAAGGAAGTACATCTGGGTAAACAAGGCTCTGGCATCTATTTGAAATCCAGTTATTTTTCTGCTTTGTGGGAAAACCTACATACCTCCGTTTATTAAGAAAGAATGCTACAAGACAGCTACATGAATGGAAAACTTCATACGAAGTTCTTTTTCTTTCTATGCACACACACTTTCATGTCAGCTTGCACAGGTTCTCTGAACAAACACAGTCCATTAAAAAAGCTCCCACTTCCAAGCAATACTCCGTTTGGAAAATATTTGTCAAAGGATGTGAGGGGCTGGGAAACCAAACACTGAAGATGCCAATGCCTGTCACTTCAGAAAGATTCCAGCTAAATTTTCCCAACAGCAAAGTGTCAGAGCCACCCGAACAGTGCTGGCTATGAGTGGGACTTGGGCTCCTTTGAAATCTTGAGCTTCATGCACACTCACTAAACAGAGTCTTTTCACCATATCAGAGAGAATACAGGAGAAGTGGAGGAGGGAATCAAGACTCGAATATAAATTGCTGGCACTGTAAATCATTTTTTGCATTAATAGTGCTTAATACCTGTTAATAATGGGGATTGCTAATAAAAGGTATTCTGATAGGAGTGCTGCGAAGAATGGACTCACCTCCTTATTTCCCATTCCTCTGAAGATCCCTCCTTGTTCTTGTCATTCTTTTTGCTACTTTCCAAAGACATGCCATACGGGAAGAACTAAAGGAATCATCAAGTGGAATGATTAATGTTGCAACTGGGCTTTTGGTCTGCATACGATGCATAGGCATAGTTTTATCATGAGGAATTACAGTGAAATTCTATTGCTGGTGGTATCCAGGCTGTCCAATATGAACCATATCCACTGCAGAAATATTAATGACTTTAAACGTTCTGCATTTTGAATGTCTTTCAAAACTGTGCCTTCTCAGAACTGGAAGGGACTTGGTGTGATTTCCTAATTTACATGGCAAAGAGACTTTGTTCATCTATGGTGTCAAAGGTAATTGTTGGGCTAATGAGATTTTACATCAGATATTTATCCAGCTAAATAAACAGACTAGATTCAGCTTGTAAGAATGGCCAAGAGATTAATTTGAAATGTGCAAATGAAGGAATGGAATCTGGGGAAAGTATTTCTTGCTGCAACATGCAGGCAAACTGCAGAATCAGAAAAGCCAGAAGCTTTTTTATTGCGTGGCAGCAGTTATAGAGCTCAAACCAGGCTGGATCCCAAAGGTATACCACATAGCTTTCAATCAATTCAAACTCATGGAGTAACTGATAGCAAGAGCTGATTGTCATCTTTGATGCGGATCAGCACAGATAGGGAAGAAGATGCTTTGCTGGAAGCCTTCACATGCGGGAAGGCAAGCGTCAATGCAGAAGTGTCTGCCCTTCCCTTTGCCCACCACAGCCTGATTCACTCCAACGTTGCTCTGTTCTCCTTTTGCTCTCCATTCCACTCCACATGGTTCATCTTTATCTCTTCTCCTCACCCTTGCCACACTAGTTTCCATTCAGGTTCCTCACCCCAATCACAGCCATCACTCATCAGCCATGTCCAGTTCTTCAACTCCCTGCTGCTTGTCCTGCTCCAGGCTCCTTTCCTGGTCGGTCCCAGGTCCCTCACAACTTGGATCCTTGTGCAAAACATCCCCATCTCACCTCCAGTGCACCAGAGACCTGCTCCTTGCCCTCTAATTCCAACCCATACCCTTCGGGTTGTGTTTTCACTCATTCTCCATCATTTCTTTGCCCAGACCCAGTAATTCTGCTCCCTCTGTGTCCACTCTCCATAGCACAGTTCAGGTCTGCTGGAAGCTGCTGCCCTGAGGGCTGCTAAGGCACAATGGCATTAGGAGGAGTACAGGAAGGACACACTCCCTGGTTGCATGTCTGCCACCCTGCACACCCTGTCCCCACATCACTTAACAGGCAAACTCTTATTACAGGAAGTATCAGATATTCTTAGTAAAACAAAAATATGAAACAACAATAAATTGTGCATCCCATCTCCATTACTGAAATATTTCCCCCCTTGCTGGAACGCTTTAGAGTCCTGCTGCTTAGGCAGAACAGGTTAATGTAAATAAGAGTCTTTTGCAAAATTATCTGGACATAAACTGCCACCTTAAGTTTACTCACTGGAGCTTGGGGAGAGAGTTACTAATGCAAGGGGCAGCCTTTTTGAGAAAAACAGCCAAAGTAGATTGGGAAAATCCACGAGAGATCCTCTGAATGTACCAGAGGTTTTCCTGAAGGGAAGCAGAAATGGATTTAAAGGCTGAAGAGGAAGAATGTACTATACTGAGCCATGAAAACACTGGAGAAAATGAAGGGACACTCAGTGTATCCAAACCCTCAATAAATTTTAATCTACTGCTGACACAAGAGGTATCAGGAAGGAAGTTGGGAAAAGCATCAAGGGGATAGTATGAAAGAAAAGGTGCTTGCCCTTGGCATGACAGAAGGATTCTTCCTTTCTCAGAAGCTCTTTTACCAGCTCCCTTGCATTGCTCCCTCTCTCCTTCCCAGGAAAATAAAAAAAAAGGTTGATTTGCATAATCTCTTCTTAGAGGTTGCAGTGGATCCTGTATCTCCCTTCTGGTTCTTAAGGGATCATTATTTTATTTCTTCTTTATAGACCTTTCTTCCTTAAAGGGACTTTTTCCCTAAGCTCAGCAATACTATAAACCCAGAAAAATTAGAGCCAAGGCAACATGTTAAAGACATCAGTATATGCTATATTGTGGAAACCTACATCTAGGGGATGCACAGAAACTTAGCTCTGCCTGGGGAGATGCTACAGAAAAAACACTGTGACATTTTAATGTTGGTGGTCTCAGCTTAGACTAAGGATAGAATTAATATGACTATTTATCATTCCTGTGCCCATACACAGATCCTTGGCCAAACAGAGACATTTCAATAGGAGTGATGACTCAGAATAATGCCAGTTTCCATTTGTGGGACCAATCAGGGCCCCATTGCCCCTGCCAGTGGAAGACGTAACTTCCATTTGATAGTAAGTCATTTCAATACGATACAAGGATTCTTCCTATTCCTCCATTATGGGAAAAGCTGTGCTTGTGTGGGAGTATGTATTCCTTTAGGGAATGAACCGACATAATCCCCATGAGTTTGCATGTGAACCTTCCTGGTTCCTTGCGCTATGCCAGAGGACATTTGCATAAATATAACAAGCAATGCAACAGTCAGTTGAAGACAGAAACTTCATGCTGTGTTTCTCAGTTCACCAAAGGCCATATCCTTTGGCAGGGATAAATCTCCTGATGCTTTCCCTCAAGAACTCAGAATGCTGAACAATAGAAAATTAACAAGGTAACGTCCCCCAGATGACAGGTGAAGTTACATTCCTTAAGCTATTTTTTCCTTTTCAAACTCATACATTAAATGTTCAAGCACTCTATGAAATAAACAGGACACACAGCATGGCTGAGCTAGCAACGCTGAGAGAGCATTCATACAATAAACTTAATGTTGCATGAACTGATCTTTTCTGCATTTGTTTCGAAAACTGCTTGTATTGAACTCCTTTTGCCCTTGTTTGGCGGGATTGACAATCTGTCCGCAGAAAGGATGCAGAACTGAAACAAGGGAGATGCCAAAGTTCCGCAGTGAGACAGAACAGCGCGTGCGGATGTCGGCAACACACCCTGGGCTTTGATGGCTGCCCAGGAACTTCCTAACCCATGATTACAGGTCAGAGCCTGACATATTGCCTTATGGTACCCCCGACGGTCTCCCAGCAAGTCTGCATTCCCCTCACAACTGGGGTTCAGCAAATCCCTGCTCGGAAGAGTCAACCCCACCATGAAGACAAACAGAAGGAGGTTCTGGGGGAAACTGAGGCATGCAGTGATCTGTAGAGGTGCAGCAGATGAGTAGTCTGGCTTTAAAGCTGAGTCTTGTAGCTTTAAGCCTGGTGCTGTACCCAGGGCCACATTTCTCTGCTGTGCTTATACTACCAGATTCCACTCCAAAGTTCACTGAAAATGAATAAAAAAACAACTATTGACTTAGCGGGCTTTAGACTTCTTTCTATAGCTCCAGGAATAACCATCCCAGTTTATTCAGAAATATCTACAAAAGTTAGTGAAAATACCCTATTAATTTTATACCCATTAACTTCTCATAACATGCTTGATTAATTTGTGTGTATCTGGAGAACGCTGACATTAATGAAGCTGACACCCTTTCAATCGGATCAGAGTGCTACGGATCTACTGGGGAACTGGCTGGGGGCTGCATGGAGACTTGTGCCTTGTTAATATTTATTAACTGTACTAGCAAATGCGTTTCTGAAAGCATGAAAATAATGCCAGTGTATTTCCCCCTATTTTCCATTCCCTCCTTGCATTTCCCTTCCCTGCATTTTTTGTGGAGGAAATGTAACACTCATAGATTCTGCTGCCGTTCATTGCAGAGATTTCAATATCCCTTGGACCAGCAATTAAACTGGAGCCACAAAGACAAGCTCAGAGATTTCTCCTCCATTCTTTCAGGCAAGAGAAAGTTCATGCCCACAGCTCTGCTGCAGAGAAGCTCAGCAAATTCATTAATACTCCAGAAGTAGGTAATCAGTCCCTTCAGGTCAAAGATGAGAGGTAATGGTATCAAGGCTTAAACTGCAACCCTTCAGCAGTTCATCTGGCGTTGGCTTGGGATTATAGCGATTCATCTCTGAAGCTGAAGGCCAGGTTTTGTGTTTTCTCTCCCCACTTCACATAATCCTTGATTGTGGCTGAGCTTTTTGTGGTTTTTTGTGGTTGGTTTTTTTTTTTTTTCCTTAAAGGGAAGAGCTTCATAAAATGGAGAAAGGCAGAATCATATTCCTTCTGGAAGTAAATGGATGCCCTACTAGAAAAACCCCTACCCTCTGACATGCATGCAATACATAAAATGTCAACATGAAATGAGAGCATATGTTCAGAGCAGAAATGCTGTGAAAGGTAAAGAACAGTGCAAAGAGTTTCACGCCATTTTCTGTACCTGAAGGCCCGTGGCCATCTTATTCCCAGGAAGCACAATGTGTTGGAAACCTGAAGAATGGGTGAATTGTGAATGAATCTTCATTTTTTTTTAGCTTACTGTTCTACCTGCCGTATTGCTGCCATTAGCATCAGCAATACCCTCTCCGGCTTCAGCTCTATTCATCAGCTATGAGGACCCCACAAAAACAAATACTTGCAGCTTAACTAAGATAGCTATTCTTTATATACAAGGCAGTGGTTTTGATAAAGAGGAGGGTCACATAAGAAACTTCTGGTTTCATGCTGTGCACTGCTAGTAGATGCAATTTATTTTCAGCACTACCTGCATTCTCTAGTTAACAATGGCACTAGATTAAAGCCTGTTTACTGACTTGCAATATTGCGGTTGCTGGTGAAAGGAAGGAAAGAATAAATTACAGGATGCCAAGAATTCAGCAGAAACAAGTATGTAGTGTTGAAGCGCACAATTTCTTTCCAAATAGCTGGGGACTTCTGGATGGTGCTAGACCAACTGAGAGACCCCCATGCATCTTCAGAAAGCCAGGGCCCGGTGCAAACACTGCAGGAGGGAAGCAGGTCATGGGAATCATAGAATCACAGAATCCTAGAACAGTTTGGGTTGGAAACCACCTGAAAGATCACCTAGTTCCAACCTCCCTGCCATGGGCAGGGACACCAACCACTAGACCAGGCTGCTCAAAGCCCCATCCAGCCTGGCCTTGAACATCTCCAGGGATGGGGCATCCACAGCTTCCCTGGGCAACCTGTTCCAGTGCCTCACCACCCTGACAGTAAAGAATTTCTTCCTAATATCTCATCTAAATCTCCCCTCTTTCAATTTAAAACCGTTACCCTCATCCTATCACTACACTCCCTGATAAAGAGCCCCTCCCTGGCCTTCTTGTAGGCCCCCTTCAGGTACTGTAAAGTCTGTCCGGGGTCTTCTCTTCTCCAGGCTGAACAACCCCAACTCCAGGCTGAACTTCCCCAACAGGGAAGACCTGTTCTCCGAGGGAAGGACAGGAGAAGGGCTGTGGATGAACCAGGGGGTGGTGGGTGAAAAGCTCATGGCAGCGTTTCCATGCAGCAGCGTGGAGCAGATGTTGAGCGCTGCTGGAGCCCCAGGTCTCTGTGGCCAGCTGTGGCAGGGCTGGGTGGCTCCCCATGACATGCCTCTGCTTTTCCAGTGAGGATCCTGCTTCCTGGCATCCATGCAGCTCTGTCCCACCAACAGAGATAGCAACTGCTATCCCCATTTAGTGGCTTTCCACATAAAGTCTCATCCTTTGTGTGGGGGAACAAGAGGAACGCCCTGGATCAACAAGATAATGTGGCTGAAATAAATGTTATTTTCCAAATGAACAGAACTTGCCGGACCCACCTCACTCCCGGGTGGAGAAAACCGCACAGTCAGGGTGAAAGCATCCATTTTGCTTTATTTTTCACTTTTTAACTACAGTGGCAGCAATTAAATTAATTTTTGTAGGAAGTATCTCCTAAAAAAATCTCATATGCCCATGGGCACTGTGCATATAGTGGTAGTATATGAGTAAATAAAGGGAGTAAAGAGGTTAAATTAATCCAGCAATGAGGTGCTCTAACAAAAACTGAGGCCTTTAAACCAAAAACTAGCTCCAAACTCTGCAAGTGCCCCCACAGTGGCAGCAGAGTGAACAAATGAAACAGCCAGGGTTTAATTTTACCGTTACATCTGCTAATCTGACACCGAGATTTTTTCTTTGCTGTTATTCCTGACTTAAAGTACTGCAGCACAGAGTAGAATCAGATAGGAAGATCAGGGATCTTTTATGTGACTTGGGATTTCTTTTTCTTTTCTTTTTTTCTAATCTTTTTGATATCTATTGAAGATTTCACAATGTAGAACTCAGGCAATAAACTGAATCATAGATAAAAACATGCAACAGTGTCAAGAACAGTGCTAATCTCAGTCTACTAGCTCACATGGTAACTAAATCCCATATCATCCCTTCCAAAAATGATTCAGGCAGATTAAATCTGACAGGACAGCATGGGGTAATTTGTGCTGTGGTAGCGTGCAGTGTACTAGTTTTCAGATAATTTCTCATTTCCAGGGCATTTGAACGTTTAGCTTTGAAACTCTGACACATAAAAGGGAAAAAGCATTTGAGAAAAATTGTTTTCTCCCTCTCCTCCTCACCTTTTACTTTGCTTTTGAAGAAGCAAAGGGACGTGAAGACGGATTGCCATCTACTGGTGTGACCAAGAAATATCGTGAGTGAAAATTTCCTAGTCAAATGCAACTCGAGTACCTCATTTCCAAAAATCTAGAGGTACTAAATCCCCATATGTAGCACTTGCTTATGCAAATTAGGTGCTGTCTAAGATATACCTACAACCTAATTTAATTAAAGGACATATTTAGACAAAACCAGTCTTCCCATTTTTTCTCCTTTTTTCCCCAAGCAATATACCTGGATTCTCCAGTCAGATTAGTTTTGAATGCAGTTAATAGGTATCAGAGATTGTCTTTGCACACTGCTGTTATTTAAAGAGGCCTTTCAAGCTACACTCTGGCTTTGCAAAACAAATTAGAAATAATTGAAAAACAAAGGTCTTGCCTGTAACAGCTCCTTTTAGCAAAGGAAATTTAGGTATCTTGGGAAGACACAAGAGATTTCCTTCTTTGCAGAAAAACTCAGAGAGAGGAAGGAGAAGAGAAAGAAAATTAATTTAGGGATTTCAAGGCATAGAGACATTTCTTGATAAGCAAGAAGAGGAGAGGTTGTATCAGGGAGAGAGACAGGGAAGGAAGCACAAAGAGAACATGGGAGAAGAGGTGAGGAGACCAAACAACATAGGTATTCCATGTTTTTAGACAGCTGTCCCCTCCACCAGCCTTGCCACCATGGAGTAAATATTTCCCAGGTAATCTTCCAATTTTAGTGACTCTCAAAGCCACGAGCAGACAAGCTGCCCCACAGATGATGCTACCTCGGCTTCACGTTGCCACACACCAGCTGGATGTTACTCTCCTTATCCACCACTTGAGCAGTTTAGAGGGTATTTTTCCATTTCCTTCATGGTAGCACCAATTACGGATATTACACTACTTTTGCTCAAAGGTAGTTATTTCACAAAAGCAGAACTACAGGAACAACAGTCACCAGCAAAGGGAACGCTGGTGGTGGTACCACAGCTGGGTCCTGAGCAGGACATGTGCTGTGCATTAATGGCAAAGGCTCTTTGCATCTGTGTCCCCACAGAAATTTTTCCTAGCACAGACTGGAGTTTTACTTCAGGTTTCAGTGAGGCCAGAGTTCCCCTTTTTTCTTGCTCCAAACATTCATTTTATAATTGCTCAAAGAGGTCTTACTTTGTTTCATTTCCTCACTCATAAAAGGGATGTGTCTGTATCAGTGTAGTCACCAAGCCCTATACTGAAATTTTCTATCTTTCTTCTATCTATAAGCCTCCACCTGCCTTTAGATTAGGTTTCTGTCCTGCTCTTAAACAGCCATGACACCTTGGCATAATACCTTCTTCTTCCCATGATGCAGAGCACTTTTCCACCCAGCACTGCTAACGCGTGGGAGCTGGAGGGCTGCAGTCCCCTAATGCCTTGGGAAAAACACTCTGGAACAAGGATTCACACAGCAAAGCCTATTATTCAAACTCAGGCCTGCCAAACCTCTTTTTTGTGCGTGTGTGTGATCTTAGCAAGGAGACCACGAAATGAGAAGACCAGAGAAAGCTGTTCCCCAAGCTCTGGGCTTTCACGATGAACAGAGTAAGTCAGTACAGCTCCTCTGCATTTATTAGAGTTGTCATGGTTTAGACCTATTCTTGCACCAGCCCTTGGCTTCCAATACCACCATCACTTCTGGGCATCAAAGTACTCTCCAAAAGAAACAAAATGAAAACACCACTTCCCTGTTTTAGGAAAGAGACTTTCCATGACTATTCCCTCTGTCAGCAGAAGGTTAAAAGGGGCTGCTGTTAGTAGGTAAGTAGAGTACCAGGGAGCTGGGCAATAAAGCATCTCAGAGGTATTTACCAAGTAGATTGGCTGATGTTAATGCCTGTTAGATCAGCCTGGAAACAGCCTCTGGGGGTATATAATAAACAATATTATCCGAGTGGAGCGCAGGGAATATCAGATTCCACTGCTGACTGACAAAGTAAGAGATTGGTTTATTTACTATTAAGAAACCAATTTGCAGTGTTGTGAGGTTGCTATGTCTCTGTTTACTAGGACATAATATATAGCTCTGATGTTCATTTGTTGTGTAAACATTTCTCAACTACTTGATCCCAAAAAAGGCAGTTGGTGGTCCCGATATTGCATGGGAAGGCTTAGTTGCACAACAGCATTTGCTCACTTTGGTACTGTGAAATGACATGTTGATCTAAACCACATTATGAGGAAAAAGAGCAATGATTACTAACAAAACCATGAAAAAAGTAAGAGAGTTTAATAATACCCAGAGAATGAAAAGTCCACCTAGGGCTTTTGTTGTTGTCAATTGATTTCCAAGGGAAAAGGCACTCCAGGGCCACGTTCAAACCACCTAATAGAAGGGCTGAACTTCACCATCGTAACTGCTGTGCTGCCAAAGCTCAAAAAGCAGGTGGTACCCTAGCAGGTGGCTAACCTACATTACCGTCCACAACTTCCAGGTCTTGGCTCCATATACAGAGAAGACAGAAAAATACTCCCAGTGCCTTTGAGGTAAAGCACCCGATGCAAGAGTCACCTTGCAACAGACTGCTTAGGCAGCTTGGGAACAGTCGAAATACACCCCCAAGACACTTTGCTGATGTTTGGCAACAAGAAATTGTAATCATTACTGTGAAAATCCCTGTGAAAGGTGAGGCATGTGGTAAACCCGGGGCCTGGCTCTTGCTAATGACAACAAGTTGTAACAGGTGCAATATCACCGAATTCAATAAGAAAGAATCACATTCATACATTGGACATAGACTGCCTCCTCCTTCTATCATCTAACGCCTTTGTGTAATCACTCTAGTGTCAATTCATATATGAAAATATCTTGTCTTTGGAGTCTCCACCTTCTTGAGCATTCAGAAGTCTTGGCAATAACGTTGAAACACTACCACATCTGTCATCAGTGAAAGTCTGCTCATTAATATGATGGAATAACTATCTTCGAGGACTTGAAGGAAATTGTTAAAAAAATCTTAATGGGTGTAATAACAGGGTCCTGTAGTACAGAAGGCTGTAAACAAGTAACTTCTGAAACTTTGGAGTCCTGGGAGGTAGTTTGAAAGTTTCTGTGCTAGCATGAGATGAATCACACCCTGACTATAGAAGGAGCCTGTGATGATTCATTCAGATTTGGTCTTCAAATTTATAGCTGCTTGAGTTAGGGCAGGTACGTTACCCTGTTTCCACCCCTGCCATTCAATTAGTTCCACAGATTTGGGGTTGTGTGAAAAAAATTCAGAGTAAAAGCTCCACTGCCATCTTTTAAATGCCTGTCCATACTTTTAAACACTCATTTTAATGACACTGGTAAAATTTATTATTCTATGAAGACAGACAGCAGAGGACCTTCAGTTATTTAAGCTGTGCTGCTAGCATGGGATAGAGTTTACATGATGTATGCAGTTTATACTGGCCATTTGCAGAAAGAATTCCCCCTCCAGTCCTGCATATTTTCCCAGCATTTCTGACATGAAATATGCAGCACAACAGCATTTAGGCATTTTCTTTCTACACACTGGACCATGACAACATAAGAATGTGATGAAGGCACAAATCCAGAGAGGTCCTGATAAAGCACCACCATGTGGATTATTTATTCTGTTCTCTATCAATATGCACTGTAATCTAATTAAGAATGATAGGGGTTTGGAAGGGAGGCTGTGATACAGCTTCTAAAAGAGATGTCTTAAAGTCAAGGAAGGTTTGTCCTTAGTATCAATTACACATTCTGCCTGAAAATGCTGAATATGTTCTGCCTTATTCATTCTGGGTCAGTATCCTTCACATATAAAACTCAGATTTCATTAAGTATTGCACTACTCCAAATGTGTTCTTCAGAGTTCTGGTTATAGACAGGAGAAACTATAGGATTAATAATGTTGATTTCATACACAATGGATTTGGTAAAGGTTATTTCAAATTTCAGGGCCTGATCTTGCAACCAGAGCCATTGGCTCTAATGCATTGTGTACATAAGGAGAGCAAGACCCGGTCACTGGTGTGTGAAGTTTCAGCATGGACTACAGTAGGAGGGAGATCATTATGATAAGCAGTATGAAAGTGTAGCACTAACAACATAAGAGTATTGACAAAATGTAACAGAACCTGCAATCAGCTTTCTACAGTACAGCAAAAAACATAGTTTCTGACTTAGTAAACAGGGGCCTAAGTCAGCACACAAAAAAAAATAATGTTGTCAGCTTTGGTGCAAATTAGAACAATAGAGTCAACATGATGGAAAGCATTATTGGGAATGTTACTTCAAGGACTCCCTCCTTCCTAATTTTTGTTTCTCAATTTTTGTCAAGGTTCCCCCTCAGCAGAGGTAGCAAGTTCTCCTCTAAAGAGAAAGGAATGAAAAAATCCATCAGACCTTCCTGACACGGAAGTTAAACCATGTTTTTCCATCTACATCCAGCTTCTTTACATGATACTGACTTGGGATGATGGGATACACGAGGAGCAAAGCCACAGCATATTCTCATCCTTTTACAGAAAGGCTGTACAAGCAGTCATCAAGCCTATTTCATGCAGTGATTATTAGTAGCTCTTCTTGCAAAAAGAACTACCCCAGAAGCTGAGTAGTTTTTGCTAGGCTTGCCTCTCAAATACACCATTCACACTGCCACCAACACAGGGCAGTGTCCTTGAACGCCTGTGCTGTTGTCCATTGTCACCTCACAGGAGTTCACTCTGCAGCAGAGCTCTGGGACCGAGCCTGCTTCCAGGAGCTTTGTCCTACGGACAAGTTTAACTCTTCTTCCAGAATTTGTCTCCATTTCAAATGGCACATGGTACGATCCCTCCTTTTGCTGTCAACTCTTACTTTGAAGGAGCACTTATTTCTGATCCCCTCTCTTCTTTATCTGCTTCGGCAGAACCTGATACGAACAGAGGAGAGTCTCAAGGACTAATAGTAGTTTTGTGCAACATTCTGACTTTCGTATTGCTGTGCAACTGATTATTATTTAGCATCTACTGTTGTAAGCCAGTAAATATTAACCAGTGTTCCTGATCCTACATGCTTTTGCAAAGAACTCGGTCTTTCCTGTAGGCAAGCTCTTTGAACATCACAAGTGGATGAATTGCTAAAGTCTTTTGTACGAAGAAATCAGCATTAAAAAAATAGAAGAAAGAAAAAGAAGAAAAAAGAAAGAATGCTTTGTTAACGTGTGCTACAGTCAAAAATTGAATAATGCTTTAACACTTCAGTGCAGCGTCGGAGAATATACATTTGTGACCATCTTCACTGAATTTTGCTGAAATGTTTCCACTGAGCTTTTAATACCAGTTTCTTATTTCTTAACATCTGGATCAGATTTAATAGTAATTACGCATGTTGAAAAGAGATTGGGGTTTGGGGTTTTGAGGGGGCGGCAAAGGTGGCTTTCAGTAGAGGAATGAGCCCTGAGTCATTCAAAGGGAATCCCATTCATGACAAATTATTTACTTTCTCCTTTACCTTACTGAAACAGGGCTCAAAAAAACCTGCCCGGTATTTTTGTCCAAGAATTTAAAAAGCAGCTGGAGCAGGATTCAATTGCCTAAACTTAGGCATATAGCACAATTTTGGACCCACTAGGGTATTCAGACATCAGTATGGAGCTGTCAGCCTTGTCATCAGGAAGACCCATGCCATTCTGGCTGGACACAAGCATTTCAGAGTAAGCACTGAAAATTAGTAACCACACTTGCAATTCTTGGCCATAATGCTTGAACCAGAGTTCACAGCCATTACAACTTACCAGCAGTGATGAAAAAGATAGGCATCGGTCATCTGGAAAAATGATCTGAGCCTTTAAACCAGCAAGAGCAGCAGTAGTTCAAAACTATGGTAGTCACCACTGAAAAATGAAGCACTAAAGATACAGCAGCTACAATGCAATTGCCATTGATAATTGTGACGGGTGCTATCTCTACCTGCTAGAGGAGCTAAACGGGTTATCTAGTTATCATTAAGAAGCAAATTGAATACAAAATGCTGTCATGTGCAGGAGTTATTTGATTGACTTTTATCATGTGCCAGATGAAAAACGGAGATTCTGGATCAAATCCTCACCTTGTGTAAATGGATTTTGTCCCCCTACAGTAAATGGAAATACATTTAACTACACCCCAAAGGAAGTCAATCCCTTCATCCTACACATATGGAAATGGCACTTTAATTCAAATTCTTTATATTCCAGAAATATTTCCATCACTGATGTGATTCTTTTGGGGGCAGCAGGCAAATTTCATTTTGTCCACACCTGGTCACAATAATAGTTGTGGGGCCATTATTACACAAATCAGACATTTGGGGTGATATTTACTAAATGTAGATTTCTGTATTTGAACTACTCTCTATAGGCTTCCTTTATAACCAGGGGGAAAAAATAAACATTTTTAGTTGCTATTTTTCTTGTGCTAAAGTAGGCATCTAAAATAGGTCAAAAGAACTGCACCTTAGAAGTGCCCATTTCTCTTCACCACCAACACAGAACTTCGAGTAGCCCAAAAGGAAATGTCAGCATTGCAGATGTCTATAGTTAGATGAGATTAATTCAGTCCCAAGAATAAAAAGAGATGCAGATTATGTTAATACTTCTTAACAGCAATTACCCATGTTATGAAGTATCCTCAACTGTGGATTAAGCAAGAAACAAGCTTAATGTACTTTTGTCTTCAAACCCGTAATAGTCCTGCTATTGCAACCTTCCTTCTAGTGGGAAGAAATACACCGGTGATCATATACTGATATTTAATACGACAACTTATGACAAGAATGTGACGCCCATCTACAAGAAGGGTCGGAAGGAGGATGCGGGGAACTACAGGCCTGTCAGCCTGACCTTGGTACCGGGAAAGACCATGGAGAGGATCATCTTGAGTGAGCTCTCACAGCAAGTGCAGGGCAGCCAAGGGATGAGGGCCAGCCAGCATGGGCTTAGGAAAGGGAGGTCCTGCTTAATCAACCTGATCTCCTTCTATGACCATGTGACCCACCTTCTGGACATGGGGAAGGCTGTGGACGTTGTCTATCTGGACTTTGGCAAGGCCTTTGACACCGTCCCCCACAGCATTCTCCTGGAGAAGCTGGCGAATCATGGCAGAGACAAGTGTACTCTTCGCTGGGTTAAAAACTGGCTGGATGGCTGTGCCCAGAGAGTTGTGATTAATGGGGTGAAATCCTCTTGGCGGCCAGTCACCAGCAGTGTCCCTCAGGGCTCATTTTGGGGCCAGTTTTAGTCAATATCTTTATCAATGACCTGGATGAGGGGATTGAGTGCACCCTCAGGAAGTTCGCAGACGACACCAAACTAGGTGGGAGTGTTGATCTGCTGGAGGGTAGGAAGGCTCTACAGAGGGACCTGGACAGGCTGGATGGATGGGCCAAGGCCAATTGGATGAGGTTTGATAAGGCCAAGTGCCGGGTCCTGCATTTTGGTCACAACAACCCCAAGCAACGCTACAGGCTTGGGGAAGAGTGGCTAGAAAGCTGCCCGGCAGAAAAGGACCTGGGGGTGCTGGTGGACAACCAGCTTAACATGAGCCAGCAGTGTGCCCAGGTGGCCAAGGCGGCCAACAGCATTCTGGCTTGTATCAGGAATAGCGTGGCCAGCAGGAGCAGGGAGGTGATGGTGCCTCTGTACTCGGCCCTGGTGAGGCTTCACCTCGAGTACGGTGTTCAGTTCTGGGCCCCTCTGTAAAAGAGGGACAATGAAGCGCTGGAGCGGATCCAGAGGAGAGCTACCAAGCTGGGGAGGGGTCTGGAGACCAAGCCATATGAGGAGAGGCTGAGGGAGCTGGGCATGTTTAGTTTGGAGAAGAGGAGGCTGAGGGGAGACCTCATGGCCCTCTACAACTACCTGAAAGGAGGTTGCAGAGAGGTGGGTGTTGGCCTCTTCTCCCAGATGAAAAATGACAGGACCAGAGGAAATGGTCGGAAGTTGCGGCAGGGGAGGGTTAGATTAGCTATTAGGAAGAATTCCTTTCCTGAAGGAGTGGTCAGGCACTGGAACAGGCTGCCCAGGGTGGTGGTTGAGTCACCATCCCTAGAGGTATTTAAGAAACGTGTAGATTTGGCACTTCAGGGCATGCTCTAGTGGCAGAGATTGTAGGTTGGTTTTTTTGTGTGTGTGTGTGGTTGGACTTGATGATCTCAAAGGTCCCTTCGAACCATGAAGACTCTATGATCTATGATTCTATGATCTAAGAGTTGGATATCAGTTCTGTAATGCCCCTATTAATGTATTTTTCAGCATCACAATTCATCATGAATGTCTACATCAAATATTAGAAGAACAGCATCTGTGTCACATTGTAGAAAATTGCAGTAGAAATATTTAGACCAGTAGGAATAAAATGTATGGGTGTGGAAGCACCTCAAGGATCATACAGCAGGAGGAGGTCTAGAAGAATGACATGCATTGATGTCACTTAGATCCTGAAGTCATCGAGATCCCAGCACAGATCCATGTTTCTTCTCAGGATACCCAGGCTGGGAAACAAACAATAATGCGTAAATCCTGATGACTCACAGGTGGGACACGGTGCAGAGACAAATCCCTGTCAGTTTATAAGGGGAACAAAAAGGCATATACAGAATCATCAACCTAAGATGAACCCAGAAGATGTGAAGAGAAACTGGCCTGTTTCTCTCGTCCTCTGTGTCACCACAAGGAATCTCAGTCTGCCTGACTGCACACCATCATCTTGGTGCCCCCAGGGCAGGCAAACTATTTGGAAATATATGTTTTGGTGTTGTACGTGCTTGTGGGAATGTGTGGATGAATGAATGAAATCAGTTTTGTTTTAAAATATAATTGCCTTCCTCTCTCTAACGTCTCCTGCTGAGATCTGCTGTGCTGTTGCTCCAATGCTGCAGCATTATTTCTGAGAGTACGTCTCTGTCTCTGTCAAAAAACAGCTCCTCATCAGCCTAGATCCGCCGTTTTCTTTCATGTCAGTAAATATCCAAGGGCAGGAATTATTTCACCCTACTGTAACACTCAAGACTTCACGAGCATTACACCAGATTTTTGGAGGCATACATAAGAAAAGATTCTAGTCCTGTTTAACTTTTAATTTCAGACTAGCAGCATGACTAAACTCACAATTGCATTATTTCATCTGGGTGACACTGAAGATTAAAATGGACAATGACAAACCCTATCCTAGAATGTACTGAATTATGAGAGACAGGGTGGTTTACAACTGGTTGTGTTCCACAGCTTTGTGAATGAACAGTTTGAAATCTGGCACTTACTATAAAAAAGAAAAATTAATACTTGGGTATATTATTCATTCAAAAGAAAAAGAGACAAGCCCTTTGCTGGCATAAATTGCCACAGCTCTATTGATTTCAAACAAGAGCTGATTTGCATCAGATGAACATTCAAGCCATATTTTATAACTTGCTCAATTTTGATTAATTGTTATTACAGTCCTAAACAGGATCTTTCGATGCTCAATTATTTTCAGTACCATACATGAAAAGAAAACAAAAAGCCCTGCTGCTGAATATACCACCCTCTCTAGCCATAAGACAATAAATAATTCCTTTCATAATTTAAAGAACATTAGACTTGAGGTTCTCCGTTGACTTGTCTGTGAAAAGTGAGCAACTACATCTCCTGCACTCGGCCAGGTGGACTCAACAATGTTGTCTGTGTTCAATTTTGTGATGTTCCTTTCACCAGTGTGTCCGGTTGTCAGGAACACTTCCTGAACAGAAAGCCCCAAGTGGACACTCTCAATGCCTGGAGAGAACTGGATACGGTTTCCCATATGACCTGTATAGAGGTGTCTGTATGAGCCATCTGAAAAACTCTTATATTCATTGTTCAGAACTACAGAAGCATTATTCATGCAGCAGTCTGGGCCTCCATTCTTCGGTTACTCCTGTCTGTAATTTACATACCATGACAATTCTTCCTTAGAAATAAAAAATCCCACATTATTCTGAGTACTGTGCTCCCATGTGATACAAACCAGGTTTTTTTTTCTTGATCTGTCAATGATTTTATGGTTCATTCTCTTTCCTTCTGTATTAATATAGTAGTAGCATACTGGATGTTTGGGAAAGTCATGTCTGTAGGTTGTTATTGTACAGATATGTAAGAAAGAGGGGAAGCGGAGGGGGGAGGCAAAAGGGAAAGGAGAGAAAAAGGAGGAAAAGGAAAGGGAGGAAGGGAGGGAGGAAGGGAGGGAGGGAGGAAGGAAGGAAAATGGGCAGCTACCCTGTCACTAGAAGAATCAACACATCTGATTGCACTACGAAACGGAGCTGAGGGAACTGTAACTCAAAGCAAAAGTCAAGAGGTGGTTTCTTCAGCCAGTTCTCCTCTGTGGAAACCCTTGTGGATAAGAAGCATGTTTACATCTAAAACTTTTCTCTCTGATAAATCCGTGCCTTATTTCTGTTTATTTAACAGGTTTTTTTCAGTGGCTTCATCCTGAATACATCAACATCCCTCATCTCATTCTACCATGGTGTAATATTCTTGACCCCCTCCTTCTTGATTTAAATCACATTTAGAATCATCTCACATGAGTCTGTTCTGTGCTGTCCAGTGCCATGATCTCTTCTGACTTCATACGTCAAGCTGTCTTGGACTAAATTTACACGTAAATGGAAGGTCTTCCGAAAAATACATCTATAAAAGAAAAAAAAAAAGAAAACCAGTAGTTTTGGTAGTTCAGAACATAAGGTTATTCTCTGTGAGTAGGCAATCTGTACCTTTACAGAAAGGTGCTACAGAATTTGCTATAGGATTATAAAATGCTATAACATTTTGAAGCAGACTAGAAGATCCTTTAGTAGGGAGTCTATGCCCTGTTATATTTTATGGCCCTGTCCCCTTCACAGTGATAAATCTTGACTGATTCAAATGGTCATATAAAAGGTTATTTGCTTCAGCAAGCTACCTATAAAATGTGCTATGGTTCCAAATCAGGCTCTGTTTTCAACCATAAACATCTATAGATGTTTGTAAATTTAGTTCTGCCATCTTGAAGGTATTACCAGCAAAATATTCCATAGTATGTATTATGGGAGCAATTGGTTGATCCCACCTTTAAAGAAATGAAAATCTGTTCTTTCATGAGGTCGTACAAACATAATATAATAACAACTATGGAAGGAAGCTCAGTAAACATTGATTTACTCCTGCGGGCTATTAATATTTTCCCATACATCACCATGTAGATCTGTAGCCATTCTTTTTCATAGGATCATAGGGAAATTCAGGTTAGAAAGGACCTCAGGAGGTCTCTAGTCCAACCTCCTGCCCAAAGCAGGGTCAGCTCTGAGGTCACACCCGGTTGTGGAGGGCTTTATCCAGTCTCGTCTTGGGAACTTCCAGACACAGAGGCTGCACAACGTCTCTGGGCAACCTGTGAATCTCCCATTTTCACATATGCCTGCTGTCTCTCATCCTCCAACCATGCATCACTTCCTTAGTTAAGGCCTTTCTTTTGGTTTGTGTGTTGTCATAGCTATGTCTTTAATCCCTAAATTGGATTTATATTGGTGCACCTTAATGCATGTAAAAAGTCCTGGTGATACTAATGAGATTATGCCCAAGTGCAAAGACATCCATACCAGCCCTGTTGCAGGGCTGCAGACTCTGCAGACTTTCTCTGCAAGCAAAAGGGAACNAAGAAACTGGAACAGCAGGTGCCTTTAAAAAAGTCCAGGCTGAATCTTGAGGGGCTTTATATGATGCAGTAATGATCTAGCTAGAATTATATGAAATTTTCTATTACCTTAGCAAAATGCCATATCAGTATGCTAGCTTATCCCACATATTTAAAGACAGAGATAGGCAAATAAATGAAAGCAAGATTGGAGACTGTGACATAAAAATAGAGAAAACAGGAGTCTAATATATACTGTCAGATAAAAGGAGCCTGAAGGGAGATGATAAAACAGTTTAAATACCCTGAAGGAAGCAATATCAAGGAATGAAGAGAATTATTCACACTATGTAAGAGAGCTAAACCAACTTGTGTTTACCAGGACCTGCACGTTTTAAAAAATAAAATATTTGGGCAAGACAATATAAACATTTTAGGAGAACAATAATGCATAATTGGGACTCCAGCAGGGAGAACACCACACTCCTCAAGTTTCTTGAGTGCTCTCTTGCTGGTCAGCCAGTTGGGTCCTGGCTGTTCAGCTGTCCCTTTTCTCAATGGCAGGGCCCACCTGCGACAGTCCCCTGCCACCCATGTTGATCCCCTTGGTGGGCTGGAGCTCAGTTCAGCACAGTGCTGTTCTCTCACCAGCAATTACAGGGTTAATTAGTGCCCACCCAGGTCTCACCTATAATGGAAACATCTGTGAGAGCCAACCTATTTCAGAGAAGGCTACTTTGAAAGCATGAAGGCTGTTACACATCTCCACGTGAAGACTGGCCCATAGCCTCACCATGGTCAGTGGTGGAACCCCATTGCGCACTACCATCAGCAGAGCAAAAGCCCTGTCACTGAGGACATGATGACCAGACCACATGCATTTCAGAGGGTCTCCTTCAGACTACTTCTAGTCCTGTCCCATCTCCTGCATGCTCACTACCAACTGAAATGGGCTAGGTGTGCTCCTGGAGTACCTCTTCCAGCCTGGTTTCATCTGAGATGGTTCTAGTTTACATGCTCTGAGACCACTCTGAAAGAAAGCACAGAAACTGGGGATCATTGGGAGATTGACTTCAAAAGTGCACTCTCGATCCAAATTAAAATGCTAATGGAGATGAATCCAATTGTCAGAACTGCCATTTCAGAGTTTGCAGGCAATCGTCGTCTTAGCCCTTTTCAGCTAGGTCAGAAAAATCCAGGCTTCCTTCCCAGCATGAAGCTCTTTTGTTTCTGCATTTGTATATTTGTGTTTCTCACTTCCAGTTTCTGCAGGGAGCATTGTTTAGATCAATGATTTTTGAACTTTACTACTTTGTAGGACACTAATATATTTATTTTTTCGTCAGAAATGGCAGTCCATGTATATCACATTTAAACAATAAGCTTGCCTTTCTCTGATACCTTCTCCAAGGCCAAGGACCCCACAGAAGTGGCTCAAAGATTTCCAGAGATTCAGAGGCCCCAAGAAGGAAAACATTGCATTAGATTACCCACAGAACAAAGGACAGAGCCAATAATCAGCCTATGACAGTAACACAGTACTTACAGTTGATGTTCTACTTCTGGAGAGGTAGCAATGCCTCTTCAAATGCTCTACTACTCCATGTCACTGCATCTCTCTCATATGGTTCAGGACAAAATCAGCATAATCATACAAGGGAAAGAAAATTCCACATATGTTACAATTAGATGGAAAAAACGTCCTTTTCAAAGCTCAGCATCACAGATCATCTTTGATTATAAAGACATTTTATTAGTCAAGATGACTCCATGCAGGCCAGAATTCGTTGCTATAATACGGAAGACAACAGCATAACCAAAACATAAAAGAAAATAAAGGTAGGCACTGTCTTCATTATTCCTTCATACTGTAATATCTTCTGCAGGATAAATCAAGTGGATTTTACAAGCTGTGTGTTACAGCACAGATTCATTTTTCATAGCTTTCATACACATTTTTCTGCATTAAGCAAACAACTGACAAATAAAGGCTAAAATGTGCTTTTGGAATCAAGCCATCCCTCCAGCAGTTTTGCATGAATCACGCTGTGTTTATTGGTAGCCTCAGACAAATAAGCAGTAGCCCTGAATAATGACACCAAACGTAATAAAATAGCTATGCCTCATTGCTTCTGGAAAAGAGGACAGAGGTCGCACACCCACATTCCTGCTCATTCTGATGTTACACTGATGTTTCTGTCACTGCCAGACAGGACACACATCCTTTCCCAAATTATTTCCTAAGGAAAGAGCGCCTGACCAAGAGCAAGTAAATTAGGTATGACACAAGTTACCTGGATTCAATTCCTTGCCTTGATGAAGACTCCCACGTGACTCAGACAAGTAATTTTTCTGTCTCTCTGTTCCCAAGCATTATGTATGGAAATAGTTAGTTACTTCAGCGAATATTAAGAAAATGTTCATTCCATATTACAAGAGACTATGGCAAGGAGAGCCAGACAGTCCAAGCGCTTTCCCAGGTGGGATGAGTCTAATTGTTTTGAGAGATGTTATATACAAGCACAATAACATTGTTGTAATAAAAGATCCTGATTCATTATTGTAATTATCTTCCCAGGAATACATGGAAAAGATTATACCCGAGTAATATTTCATAATATTTTTCTTAGAGCCTGAGAAATCGCTGGGTTGTTGAAATACAAATGCCAGCATTCCTTTTCCAAATCAAGACTGAATACACTGGATTTAGTGCAGCAGCACCACCTGTCGGTAAATTTGTCACCGAGTTATCTAAAAAGCAAGCAGAAAATTATCAAAGCAGACCATGAAATGAAAAGCTATGATTTAACCTGCAAACTATATCTTCATCTGTATCATCTTACTGCCAAGACCCGTATGTGAAACTGGGACCTACATCAAAGTACACCCATATTATTCGTGCCACAGAACTATTCTTCCACACAAACCATTCTTTTATTATAGGCAACATTTTCTTGAGCCAGAATTTCGCATTTCTTAACCTCAGTAATTTTGCAGCAGCAAAGGCCGCCTAACTTGCACAGAAGCTTCAGATTAAAATCAGGGTGGTTCTTCAAAATGAATATACGCAGAAAAGAGTATTCCTGGAAGAGGCAAAGCCACCATAAGTGGCAAACAGTTTATCAAGCTGTCAGCAGTGTCAGTTCTGGCTGTGAAATCTGAAAGAGCAGCAAATGTAAGGTTAACAAGAGATTATTACTTCAGGAAGGGTGGCATTCACATAACTGTGAAAACAGGGAAATCTCACAGCTCTTACTGATGAGATTGTTTTTCCAATGTGGAATAGTAACTCAAATTACTAGAAGATCGTAAGGAAAACACACATCTCATCACCTTAATCTCAGAAACAGGCTGTAGTGTGCAGATAAATATTTTGCTTGCTGCTACAGTTTTCTATGAGGATGTTAAGCAGTTATTGTGGCACACTGTAATAAAGGCAAATGACGTGGAAAGGAAACTGCCACCAACTGTGGAGAACTGAGCAACAATCTGGGAAGAAAACCCCAGATAACTTCACCAAACAAACTCAAAATTAAGAAAATCTACTGTCAATCTGATCACACACAATGTCTTCACCTTTTACATTGAGTGTGGCAGTTTTTCTAGACCACAAACTCATCCTCAAGAAGGTGCTGTTGCACTCAGACTACACTGTGTAGTTCACATGTGCCCATTGCTCAGAAGCATATCCACCACTACGTACTACTGCAGGACGCTGTTCTTGTTCAGACCTACAGTGCTGAGACCTTCCTAAGGCAGACCTGGCCATCACATCACTTGTTCTCCAGCTGAGCATATGCTCACAAGAGCTGTTCCAAAGCCTCCGTGGTCTTCTACTGCCAGCACAAATTCAGTGTGCAATGCACTTGCACCCAGCGGGGTCTATTCTCCAACCACAAGTGTCTGAAGACAAGGATCTCTGGCTTCCCTTACACAAAAATATCAATACTTTGTTTTAGACCTCTAGTAATTGATTGCCTGCTCATGTACTTTATGCAATAACTCATTATTTCTATTGTGTATTTAGGCTTAAACACCTGGTCACTCGACTATTTGCACCCTGCTTTGAAGAACTGCAAGTCCAGCCAGGCAGCTTAAATTACAAGTACCCTGGTTTTGCTGGTCCTACTTCGAATTACTCATGCCTGACAACATGATGGGTGTCAGCACTTTCAGTGCTTAATTCCTCATATCGGTTACATATGATCAATTGCACAGCTTTCCTCCTTTTTAAAATTTCTCACTGACTGACACATCCATTTATTTACAGCTAAACAGACACAGGCTACAGATTTTACTTCTGTCAGTACTAGAGGATAAAGGGAAACATGAGCAGTGTGGAGGACAAGAAGCAGTTGGGTCTCCTTATTCCTCGCTTGGTCTCTCGGAGGAATATTTCAAAGGGGTCAGCACAGGACACTGCAGAATGTGGTCTTTTCCACTTTTTACTGCGATAGGGTTTTCTCTTCATTTCTAGGAAAGAAACTCCACAGCAGGTTTGTACATTCCAAGCCTCTTTGCAAGAATAGCAGTGTTCGTTGCTCTCCAGATGGAAGCATTATCCACAAATAACTGCACTGACATTTCCTTCTTTGCCCTCTTACTCTCCTGCCACAACCACATTAATAAGGCAGTAAGAGCAGGAAATACAGACCAAGACATTTCAGATGACTAATAGAGTTCAGATACCCCAATTAATTTGGTGTCCAACACATGGCATCTTAAAAGAACCTCAGCTTTTTGGCAAATAGTCATTCAGCATTATACGAAGATAAAATAACATTCAGTAATCTCAAGGAGATGCCAAGTACCAATTTAACGCAAACGCGAACAGCTTTGGGCTTCACTAGGACTTCCCACAGACATGGAGATAAAGGAATTAGATATTATTTCTAAAATATTCACTTGTGCCTATCTAGAAATTATGCTTTTGTACCCTGCACATTTGAAAGTGCAATCACTGTGCACTTCAGTACTATGCTGAACTGAGCTCCATATTCGCAAAGCATTTTGGAATAATGTGGTCTTTTCCCCACTATATTGCAAAGAAACAGAAGGATAATGTATTCTTTGTAACAGTACCGAAAAATGCCAGAGCACTCCACTAATAGCATCTTTTCCTTCATCAACTCGCTTTGATTTCATATCACTGTTTTGGTTCCCCAAAATAAACACTTCGTCTCCTTCTTTTGAGACGAAACAGTTAAATACAGACAGAGAACTGGTAATGATCTCTAAATATAATCCTAGGAAATTTATTATTGATTACACAAACATCTGTATTTTGATTGAATAAGTTCATTTTGGGTTAACTCTCTCCTAGCTTCTGCCTCAACAGAAAACAAGGCTGTTGGCAAAACTACTCCGGGGTTTTTCAAATGCCCAAGTGTTACAATGTAATCCACAATCAATTTTATCTCTGGCATCTTTGCAACACCTCCAGTTTTGCCTAAAAGACACCTTAGCTGTGAATATGCTTTCCCTGCATACGTACAAAACAGATGTCTGAACTTTGTGATTATCTCAATATCTTGGCATATTTTCCCCATAGTACACACATATTGGGTCTTTTTAACCATGCTTTCTAGATCTGTATTCTGATATTTATATTCTAGTATCTATATTCTATATCTGTATTGATACCTCTGTCTACCCATTATTTGTACTTCCTGCCATCTTTTGCTGTGCTCTAAATCATCTCATTCAATATCTTCATGACTGTAATTGTTGTGGCTCCACTACCAATTCCATACACGCTGCCCTATACGTACTGCCCCAAGGAATTTTATATTTATACTGCGAACAACAAGATACGGGGAAGGGAGCACACAAGAAATAATGCTCTGTTGTTGCAATACTGAGTGAATGTTGTTCTCTGTCAGAACTTCGGCAAGAGAGACTATGAAAGCTGCAGTCACTCTGTAAAGCTCCTAATTATATAAAGACCACCAGTTGCAAAATTACAAGAGCAGCAGGGCTTGCTCTGGGGCTCTTCCTTTTTCTTTGCTTTCCTGCATAGCTCCAGCCGGCTTGTCTTATAAGCCAGGCAGTGAGACTGATGCTCTCTTGAACTGCTGTTTCAGTTTACTGATAAACAGATCAAGCACAGACTGCTTTATTTTTCTAGCTTATTTTATTCTGGTGACTCTTCCTAATATCACATTAAAAGTCTGCTGCCTCCATTTCCAAACTGTCCACTAAGTTAAAAAACCTCCACGACTATAGTTACCATAGAAACTATCTCTAAGATACAGAAAAATTTCTTAAAGAAGTCTGCAGAGGAGTACCAGGTATCACCAGAGCCATGATACAATGGTTCAGAAGAAAATGAGGGACGGGCTGTGCTCCAGAGCCTGAATTTCTTACAAGTTTCTCTCAGGGATGAAGAGAGTGTCTGCTGAAACAGGAATGGCTGTTTGCACAGTGAACTGACTTATCAGGGGGTCACACAAGTATCACAAGGCCATCACAAAATAATAAACAGAGTAATAAAACTTATCCCTTTGCATCTTCAAGTTGTTACACTTGTTAAGAGCATGACTGAGGTGCTGATCAGTCCCAGCTGATGGATAATATTCTCTGCATTTGTGTTCATATCTGTGAAAGAATGACAGAATTCCTCTGGATGGAAATAATGTGTTATCTGGTCTTCTCATGATACTGACATCTTCCAGTCTTGCGATACTATGAGCAAAACAAATCTCTTGTCATTTCAGCCCATAAATGGCTCCCTTTGGCATTAAAAAGTCTGTAAAAACCATAATTACAATTGCAAAAAAACAGAGACAAAACCCAAGTAACAGATCCCACATGCATTCCCGATGCATGACATCTCAGGCGTAAGTGCAGACACTTTTCTACTCAAAGATGCTGCCAAATGAAAAAAATGTCAATGCTACTTGTTCCTGCTAGTAAAAAAAATATGTTTTCTGAACCGCATTGCAAAATCACTTTGTATCGAGAATGCCTGCTGGAACACAATTCAGAGCTGTTACGGGAGAATTTTGCTACCACCTTCTGGCTGACAAAAATACTTAGCACTTACTGAACGCAGCATACACTGAGTTTGTAACGTGTTTGCTGTTTTTTCAGTCTGCACTCTTCACACGTTACTGCCCCATTTTAGTCAATACCGAAATATGAAATAAACAAAAAAAGGTACACCTTCATTTTGCAAATCTTTCCCATAAAAAGAAAAAAACCCACCAAATTGCAAAGACGCCTAAATATTTGAATTTTTTTAAGGATTTGAAAATCATTGTACTGCAATTGAGAAGATTTAAATTGATCATAACAGAAATTAAACTTCTTGACATAAAAGTGCTTTTTTTCCACTTCTAATCCCTCCCAAAAAAGTGTTGTGGTTCAATGCAATTTGTTTCATTAAGTTATCAATGAACAGAGAAATCAATTGTTTATATTGCTAGAACAATAATTCACAAAAGGTGCAGTCTTGTAAAATCTTTTGCACACTTCCTCCATTGCATATGTGATTTAGCCCCACTAACTTCACAGTTCTAGAAACAAAGACAATCAGTATGCTGGATGCTTCCACTTGAATACAATTGCTTGCAGTAAATTGAATGAAAAAAGAGCATAATCCAGATCACAGTCTTGTTATCTGTGTTACGACCTTTTCTACCATTGCCACAATTTATTCTTAAAACTTCTGGAGTTATATAACAAAACCACTATTTCTTTCTTTTGCTTGAAGGCCATGAAGATGATCAGAGGGCTGGAGCACCTCTGCTATGAGGACGGACTGAGAGAGTTGGGGTTGTTCAGCCTGGAGGAGAGAAGGCTCCCAGGAGACCTTATAGCAGCCTTCCAGTCCCTAAAGGGGGCCTACAGGAAAGCCGGGGAGGCACTCTTTATCAGGGAGTGTAAGGATGGGACACAGGGTAACGGCTTCAAACTGAAGGAGGGTAGGTTTACATTGGATATCAGGAAGAAATTCTCTACTGTAAGGGTGGCCAGGCACTGGAACAGGTTGCCCAGGGAAGCTGTTGATGCCCCATCCCTGGAAGTGTTCAAGGCCAGGCTGGATGGGGCTTTGAGCAGCCTGGGCTAGTGGGAGGTGTCCCTGCCCATGGCAGGGGGGTTGGAACTGGATCATCTTTAAGGTCGCTTCCAACTCTAACCATTCTGTGATTCTGTGATTGCTTTTTAAGCAATTATCCAGCCTTCATCTGAAGAAAAGCCTGAAGGCATAAGGTCAAAGGTTCAGAAACATGACGATAATCAAAAAGAACTTCATATTTAAATATTTTAAATAAACTTATTTTAAAACAACATCTGATTTAGGGAACTGTCCAAGAGAGCACCTTGAATGATTTTGGCAGTGCTGACCAGGTGGGAGCAATCAAATGAGCAAACAGTACAGAAGTAAAGATCATCGTTACCTTCCATAACTAAGACCCAGTCACTTCTTCTAACATAATCCACTGTTGTTGCTGAAATAGGTGGTCAGAACTCCCCCTCGTCATACACAAAACCAGACTTAGTTGTGTTAGTTCCCTTCAGGATAAAAGAAGGTAAAAGGACAAAAAGCTGGAGAAGGACCAAATGGAAGCTCAAACACTCAGTTTGGCGGTAGTGCAAATATCCATCAAATAAAAGTGAACATGTTACAACATTGTAACTTTTAAGTATCTCATCTATATTTAGTTCTCCTGCCAGTATTCCTGTCCATCGACTTATTTTCAAATTCTTCTGGGTCACAGCATTAGTGCACTATGTGTACCTACATGAATTATCTGAGTATTTTCTCTCACCTAGGGAGCTGAATTTTTTAAATTTCATGATAACATTTATGTTTAATTATTCACAGATTCTGTTGTATTTCATCCTTGTTTCAGCTGCAGCAAGGATGAAAAAGATCATTATAAAACACACAACACTGCAAGTTATTACTAAGTACCACTTTACAGAGTGGCTGTACAGATTGCATCAAAGAGGTTTTACTCTCTGCAGTGAGGTCAAAGGCATAGAAAATGTTAAATGCGGAGGCATCAATGTATTATTTGGACTTAACCTATACTCTATTGAACTCAGTAACAACATTTCCAGTCTCCTTAGCAGGACCTGAGCGCAGACTTCTGAAAACTGATTTAAAAATACCATGTTTTCTAGGTTTCAAAGGCCCTGTGAGAATCTAGCCATAAGTGATTAAGCCTCTCTCGAAATGAAATGCAGGCACCTAGGTTACTTAGATGACACCTTTGAAAATTCTGCCTTAAATGAATTCTTACGATCACACAGCGAGCCTATGCTAAAGCCAGATATCAAAGGCAGGTGGCAAGCCTTAATGAAGCATCTACTCAAATTCAGACCATGTTTTAGCAGCAAGCACTCAGGTGGATTATTAGAAGCGGGTGCTGTTTAATCTCTGTTACCTCCTGGGAAAAACTGGCATTTAAAAAATGTTAGCAACAGCAATCACAGGAGGCAGAGAAAAGTATTCTCTCCTAAAAAGCCAGTTGTTCTACTTCTCCACAAGATGTGACACTTTAAGTTGTTCTGCCCATCAAATCTGAGCATATTCAGTTGAACTGGACAGTTTCTTGCAAACTCTGCAGGCTTTTGACTCTCTTAGCTTTTCAGAGATTTACATTTGTATTTAAAACTCTGCTAAGCTTTCTAAAGAAAGGATTTGTTTAATTATTTCACATTTTGATATTTCCAGATCTGAAACAGAGCTACCAGCCTTGACTCACAATGAGCCCTCAGAATCCCTTTAAGTTTCAAGAACTCCCTGTCTATTCCAAGGAAGTTGAGGGACCGCAAAATGCCCTTTGCCACTGATGAGAAGCCAAAACATTCAGGTGCCACCCACGAAGTGGCCCTAGTCTGGAGCTAGAGTTTTGACAATCTTCTTCCCACCCTCTGTCAGTTTTATTCAAAACCGATGTAGTTTGGATTTTTTTGCAATCCTAGGCTTAGCAATTCTGCACAAACAACATCCTGGTTTGCAGACAGCAGGACCCAAGGCTTCTCACCAAACAAACAGGCAAGGAAGTCAGCAGATTCTGCATTTTGAGAAGTGTTTCTTTACAGATTCAGGTTTTACAGTGAAACCCTGCTGTTTCAAATGCTTGAAAATTTGTGACCATCTCATGTACAGATACCATTAAGCATGGGTGAGGTGGGATGACTTTTGACTGGTAGAAACTCAGGGTGGCTTTTGGCAGAGGAAATCTGCGCAGAATCTAGCTCTCTGCAAAAATGGAGATATAAACCCCTCTCCTATCAGACAGAAAACACATCCAGCATGTCGGGACGCAGAGAAAGCATTCATGTTCAAGGGAAGGGTGTAGTGATGTGCTACTTAGCAGTGAGAGCCAACAGAGGATAACATTATTAAAACACAACAGATCTGATAATGTATTTTTAAGCTTAGAGCATAATGAAAAGACACCATTTCTGCCTACCTAAAGCTGTCTTTGACAAAGAATTGCCCTGCAATCTATCTTTTGACAGAATTCAACACGACGTTCTGCTCATTTTGCCTACCTGCTTGGTCCAAAGCAGCAAATATAGTTCTTGGTAGAGGCTTCCAGCTTGGTACAGAGTGCCTTGAAGTGAAAACTTCCATAACAAGTCCTTAAAGTATTAAACCATTGTTTTAACATATAATGTGTCATATTTCATGGTAGGCGGGTGCAGAGGATAAGAAAGCTTCACATGACAGCAGTCATCTCCAAGGGTAATACGCAAACATTTTTCATGGGTTCTCAAGACCACAGGATGGGCGGTAGTTCTGCTTTCTAAAAGGCAACACACATTCCTGGTTGACTAGGTCAATCTGTCCAACTACCACTTTGGGGGAAGCAGAGAGGATTTAGAAACAGAAGAAAATATTGTCACGATGAATGTGTCATTGTGACACTTCAATCTTCTGGTCCAGATTGTGGATAATGAATATCAAATTAGAAAGGATTTTCTCTGAGAAAAAGAGATTGAACTCCTTCACCACTAGAGAAACTTATTTTCACCGTCTGATCATCTAATTTGACCCCCTGAACAACAAGGCATGGGAATTTAGCAATTCCTGCTTCAGATTATATATCTGAGCAATTCCTGCTTCAGATATATAATCTGTGCTTGAAAGACACTCTGTTTATATATACATATATATATATACACACACACACACAAATATATATACATAAAACCAACAGATAACCTACAAAACCAGTTGTCCTTTTAAAGCTTCCAGTGATGGAAAAATAGTAATAATAATCTCATCAATCATCACTACTCTTAAGACTGTGCATCTGATTTCTGGATTGCAGGTGTATAGCTTCCCTTTCCAGACACTGATTTTTCCTATCCTTCTGTTAGCCTCAGTGACCCTATATCAAAAATGTCAGTTTTCCATTAAATTATACAAACGATGATCAAATCTTAAACTTCTCTAGAACTACTCCAAAATTCCCCTTGATCAGAACATTTCTAACATTCTGTAATCATCAACGATCAGCAAAAGAAGCTGTGTTCTTACCATCAGTATGACTGGCACTGAGAGATTATTTCCCACCAACCTCTTAAATCTATCCAAATGCGCCCATACATCCAAGTCCAGAGCAGCAGTACATTCTCCTGTGTACATCAGTTCATTGTAGAATACTGCTTCCATATTTTTTTAAGTGAACAGTTTCTGATGTGAGAAAAATAGAGCATGTGTAAATAAAATAATAAAGTTATATGAATGCAAATCTTCACTATTTCTCTGATATCTCAGAACAACAAATGCAAGATCCAGTTGTTAAAGACATCACAGAAGTTTGTCTAACACTCAGGAAGACTTTGCACCTGAAAATGAAGGACAAAATCCATCAAAAATTATGCATGTACTTTCAATGTTTTAAGTGCTAGGGACCCAAAATCCAGTTACCAACCATTGGACAGTTATTCCATATCATTCTGAATCTCAGTTAAAAGCAGAGGTTTCTCCAAACAAGGCTTAAAAGTCTATTATTATGCAGACAACATCATTATCTAAATCTTATTTGAATAAGTTACTCCCTAAATCTTCAAAACTGTGTTGAAAACTCTCTTACGCCTTCCTGTCAAGCACGGAAACTGCCTTCTTGAAGCTATGCAGACTTATGTGAGATGATTGTACACCGTGAATCTGTAGTGTTTTGTGCAGGCACAATATATTCCCTTTCAAAAGACTCACTTAATTGCAAACCACTATCTGTTTGTATACTGTTCTGTGAAACAAAGAACTCATTCCATTTAACATCACATACAAAGAAGACGGATACAGCTCGGTAATCTTCAGAGGACCGATTGTGTGTGGGTTAGAGTCAACAACAGATTGAGTTTCCAGATTAGTTTTTCGTTTTCTTTAATGTGATATACTACAGAATTTTGAACTATGAAATAAATACATTCTTGATGGATTTGTTTCTGGAAGATCCAAAGGCAAGTCTCCGTACCAGTGAGATATTAATTAGGTGTGGAATAGCACCACATGATACTTTTGGGGAACTACATGGATTTTAAATTTTATTTTTCTCCCTACGAGTTTCCTCTGTGAGTGTTTGAACCAACTCCATTACTAAGGTCATAAGAATCCTACCATTCAATCCAGTAAGTATCATGCTGGTAAAATAACGCTTTTTGATTTTTTATACAAATATTCTCAGAACAGAAAATGATGTGGCCTTTGCAGAAGCATAACCTTTTTGCATTGCACAAAGCCACAAAATGTTGGCTCGTTCTAAAACAGAAGTATGCTTGCTCACTACAGGTGAAATGCAAGCACAGTCACAGGAATAGCACAAAACTTATTTTATGGATATGTATCAGACTTTTATTCTTGTGTGGTACTTTCACTGACAGCGAATAAAGTGAATTTCCTATTTTAAGTACAATTATTGGCGCTACAATAACAATGCAAATACACCTACTTCAATTATGCAACATTTCCACCAACCTTCTCTTTATTTTATAAGGTATCCAACAAACAGAAACAACTCAAATGTTTTCTATATAAACAGGGAAGGATAAAACTTTAATATATTATTCTTACTTCTCCCCCTTCTTTCCAAACTGTTGCTACCACGTGTGCCACCGCATACATTAAAATACTCTTGGCAAACAGCAAAAGAATGTTTCTTCTGCTTGAAACTAAGGAGCTTATCCTTCCAGACTTAGAACAGCCTCAGTGGGAGCTTCGGATCAGAAGCAAACACTTGGTATTTGATGGCTCGAGCAAACTTGTTTCTTGACCAAGAATATGTGTATCTTTATGTAAGATATACAGATAATGAAGCAAGCAGAGTGCATCTCACACAAGTTTGCAGAAGTTTAGGGCTACACTGGAAGCAGTCTCCTGATTATCCTTTTTGCATCCTTGAACTTCCTTTACAGAAGCAGTTGTAGGGATCACTTAATCTGCTCATTCTAGCCACATGTACTTCAGGATTTGTTATACACCATACAAACATCTAGCCATTTCCATTTTAAAAACTGTGCAGATGTTTAATTAGGAGAAATCAATTTGTATTCGCCTGCAGAAATGTAGATAGCTGTAATTATTACATATAACCTATTATAATACATCAAAGAAGCTGGCACACTACAGAGGACACTTTAATTGGTAAAGTTGACAGGAGGGAGCATTCAGGGGAACTTTCAGGGAACTGAGAGAACGTAAAATCCCAGCCTTTTTCATAGCAATTTCTGATGTTAGCATCTTTGTTCCTGTGTGAATTAAACAATCCTTTAATATACAACCAAAAGTGTGGTTTTTTTTTAAATTGAACTCGCATCTCATAGACATTTAGGAACTAAGCATTCATAGTTTCCTATTACGGTCTTTTTAAGTAGTCAAGTTTTTTTTGAAGTGACTTAGACCTAACTCACATTCTCAAAAGTAAAATGTTTAAAACTCGCCGGAGGCAGAGCACCGCCCCGGCAGGCCTGATGACTCCAGACCGGAGATCAGAGCCGCTCCACGGCGGCTCCACAGCGCGCCCGGCCACGGCCCGTCTCCCTCAGCGCCTCCCGGGCCCAGCCGCCGGACGAAGCCCGGAGGAGACCGGCCCGACGCGACGGGGCCCTGGGGACGGGGAGCACTGCTGGGGGCCGGCGACAACCCGCCCCCAGCAGCTGCCGCCGAAGGGCTTTCCACACAGATTTCACCCCGGCGCCAGCGCTGCCCGCAGGCGGGCAGGCCCCGGAGTCGCCCCGGGGACGGGAGGACTACCCAACCCCGCCGCCATCCCGCCCCCTCCGCGCCGCACTGCGCATGCGCCCCGCGACCCGCCGGCTTCCCCCCCCCTTCGCCGTGCGCGTGCGCCCCGCGGCGCCCGGCGAACGGCGCCTTCCTCCTCCTCCTGCCCTTCCTCCTCCTTCTCTGGCTCCGGCAACGGCTCCCCGGCGCCTGCGCAGCCCCGGCTGCCCGCTTTCCCCTTCCCCCGAAGTTTCGTGAAGATTCCGGAAGGCTCCGGCCGGCTCTTTCCGCCGAGGGAGCCGCCGCGCCTTCCGGCTGCCGCCTTCTCCCGCCCCGCCGGGGTCCGTTCTCTCCTCAGCGCTGGGGCTGCCCGGGCCGCTCCGCCGCCATGTCGCTGCTCTGCTACAACCGTGGCTGCGGCCAGCGGTTCGACCCCGAAACCAACACGGAGGGTGAGGGCGGCGGAGGGGGAAGGAGTGTGAGGGAGGGTCTGCCGAGGGGAGGTTACGGGGGTCCTGTAAGGGAGGGGTGAGGGGTGAGCTGAGGCGCCCACCCACCTCTCTGCCCTCCCCGGCTGCTGCAGCCGCGTCGCGGTGCGGAGCTGTCACAGGGGCCGCTGGGGAGGGTCGGCACTGAGGGGCAGGGGAAGCCCTGGCCTGATGGTCGGTCGGTCGGTCTGTCCGTCTGTCCCTCCCTCCC
>VWZL01005966.1:0-56123 GCA_013396915.1 Stercorarius parasiticus | reverse complement strand
GGAAGGGACCTTTCAGATCCTTGGAGTTATTCCTTTACTGCGGAGGTGCCGGGCTGGAAGGGTCTTTTGTAATAATAANGGGGGGGGGGAAGGCAATAAGCAGCAGTTCCGTACGTTACTGCGATGTGTTCTAAAGGTAGGAGCTGGAGGCCTTGAGCAACAGACGTTCTTCTTTTGAGGGCCTCGGTGGGTGTTGCATACATACTAGTTATCTTATCAACTGCTATTGTTGGTTTTTTTAATTATACTATGTAGCCTTGCAGCAGGTAATTAAATTAAATATATCTGCTTTGCCAAGTGCTGTGAGCTCATGTAGTGCTCCCCCTGCGTATACTGGGAATCTAAGTACCTGGTGACACATCTTTAAAGTGCTAACACTTTAGGTTTTACAGTTCCACAGAGGCTGCCAAAGGGTGATCTGACTTCTCGGCAGGCTTGCCCTCATCTGGTTTGTGAAGTAACTCTGCTGGCTCAATTTCTAGAATGGCCTCTTTGCACTAGCTTAATTTTTAGTGACCCACAAGATTAGAAGTAGGCTAACATGTTCTAGCCTGTGCATATTCTGCAGTTAAAGAACCGTGGTGTAAAATGTGTTTATTTTTCTGAGCTAAGTATTTCCAAAGAGAGGGGCAGCATTTTGAGTGAGTGGCTAATGTTAGTAATAGCAAAAGCAGGCACAGTTGTGAAATGCTTCCATTTACTGATCTCTTTCACCACCATCCCCTGTGCCCCTTTGCCCCAAAACACAAAGCAGATAGGGTTTTTTTATACTAAAAATTACAGAATCAGAGAATGTGTTGGGTTGGAAGGGACCTTTAAAGGTCGCGTAGTCCAACCCCCGTGCAGTAAGCAGGGACATCTCCAACTAGATCAGATTGCTCAGAGGCTCATCCAGCCTGGCCTTGAATGTCTCCAGGGATGGGGCCTCCACCACCTCTCTGGGCAACCTGTGCCAGTGTCTCACCACCCTCAGTGTAAAGAATTTCTTCCTAATGTCTAATCTAAACCTGCCCTGCTCTAGTTTAAAGCCATTATCCCTCGTCCTATCGCTACATGCCCTTGCAAACAGCCCCTCCCCAGCTTTCGTGTAGACCCCCTTCAGGTACTGGAAGGCCGCTATAAGGTCTCCCCGGAGCCTTCTCTTCTCCAGGCTGAATGATCCCAACTCTCTCAGCCTGTCCTCATAGCAGAGGTGCTCCAGCCCTTTGATCATCTTCGTGGCCTCCTCTGGACCTGCTCCAATAGGTCCATGTCCTTCTTGTGCTGAGGACTCCAGAGCTGGACACAGTACAATTCCCATTGGGGCTTCATGACCTGTACTTGTTATTAAAATAGCAGTTCTTTACCACGTGTTCCTATGTTTGTGATCAAGTTCTAGTAGACTCGATCTGGTTGGCATGGCCCTATGCTAACTGTGTGGTGCTTGGATTGGGGAAAACAACCACTTGAGATGAAGTTTGTTTCAGGAAGTGACTGGAGCACTAACTGGAATTACTGTTTCCTAGATTGAGGAGTCCTAAGGGTAAACACAGTTATTCACAGATGACTTCAGAAAACAAAGTTTGGCATTTTCTGCAGAAGTAGAGTGATTATAATTTTCGGAATCCCTAAACTTTACCAAGGTCAATGGGATGATTACTACTTGGGTATCTAAATCCATATTTAGCTGTGATGGCTGTCAGGTTCAAATGTTTGTGTTTCAGAACTGTGTTTGCATTTACCTCTAAAATATTGTGGGGATTAAACGGGTTAAACACCAAAATACTTATCCCTTTAATAAGAATTTTTGCACTGACACAGCCTAGTAGTTAAGCTTAGGATAAGTATATTATTAGGAAGTTTTCTTAAATGAAAATAGGTAGAAAATAGGGCCGCCTGGCCCAAACTAGATTTGTATCTTTCAGTGGTTTTGGCTACATTCACCCTGCAGTATAGATATTCCCATAGTGGTGACTGATGTAAGAGGCCATTAATCTTCTCTTCAGAATCTGATGGCTGAAATAATATATGCATGTATTTTCTGTAGAAACTCTCATTGTTTCCAAAACATGAGCAAGTGGCAACTGGCTGATACGAAGGACTGTATGCCTCTTAAAGAGAGGCAGAAAAAACAGCCTGAGGGGAAGCATTAAAGGTATGTCAACACAGTTGTGACTGAGTGCACAGTTATGAAGTCTCCTGTGGCATGCATGGCAAGGTACAAATTTCACATGCACTTTGGGTATGTTAACTACTAGTTAATCCATACTGTTAAAGACTTGTACAACATCTGACATAGAAGGTAGAACTTAACTTCAAAAGCGTTACTGGGTTTTTAAATTTTTGTTTATTTTTTTTTTTTAACCTGTGAATGACCACATAAGCATTTCTCATCCATTTCAAGGCCAGGTCAAATTTTGCTGCTAGAACAGTGGTATGAGGTAGTACGTGCACACTTTGGTTTAGTTTTGAAAGTGGTGCTGCTTAATGACAGTTATAAAGGTGGTGTGCACAAACAGATGGAAAATATGTACGTTACACGTGTTTGTCTTGATTTCTTCGTTGTACTGCAACATTTTTTGGTTTAGGCTATAATTTGGATCTTTCTTAATGCAGTTTAATTTAGTCCGTTGCCAGGATAGCAGCATGTACTTTTTTGTGCTTGTTTATACCCTTTTTCCTTAGGCCAAACATAGTGATCTTGCATCTGGAGGATAAACATGATCACAGACCTGATGAAAACTTACTTTAGTATTTCTGAGGTGGAGTGACTGAGAGATGGAGTTGCAAGAAATGGTAGCCTAGACTTTTTGAGTCTGTGTGCCCAAAGTCAGTTTTCTTTAACCTTGTCTGGTCCCCACAGTTCAAACTCTGTTCCTGTAAAGGGCACCCTCTGATCTTCTGTCTTCCCCGCGGCTTTCTGTTTCTCATGCTGAGCCTTTCTTTTCGCTTTGAGCTGATTATAAGCTCTTGCCATCCCATGTTTGTCCTGTTTTCTATGTTTTTTCTCCAACACTGTGAGAAGTAGTTCAGTGGAATTGGCTTCCCAGCTTCAGCAACCGCTTGAAGGCATCAGCTTCCCCAGGGTGCCAAATGAAGTTCATCATGTTTAATGACCTTCCATTGCTTTGGGGCTGTAAAACATAGCTTGCAAAGTATCAGAGTGTTTCCAGAGGATAGCAGGTTGGTTTGCAAGTTGTATATAGACAGATGTCTCATTTTGTCCTGAAAAATTCAACAGGATTTTGTTGTAAATACCTCTGAGTTTGGATAACCTGCACTATTTTCTACTTCGACATTCATGAAGTGCTTCAGTGAATAAGCAAGGGTGTAGCAGTAAGGTAACAACGGACAGCAGTGTGTGTATTGTGAGAGTGGGATTGGCTTGGGTATGAGATCAGCATAAAAAAAAGAACCCACCAAACAACCTGAAAGTTTGTGATACTCTCATCTCCAAAAATGTATTGAGGGTGAGAGAAAATGCCTTGTTTTGAAAAACCTTAAATTTGTCTTGTGTAAGGAAAGGCATTAAAAGCAGTGGAGAGGTGACTTGACTTTTTTTTCAGTGAAAAACACAGAATAGCAACCAAGGGCTGGAAGTTTAACTCTGGCAAATCAGGAATAGATGTGCTTCTAATTGCTCAGGTGACTATTGGTGTGTGCTAAATTCCTTTTTTTTTTCCACCTAGTCTGAGATAAGTTTACATCCATAAAAATATCCTTAATCAAATAGGAATTATTGGGCTCAGTATGAGTGAAAATGAGTGACGTTTTACTGTCCTCTGGTACGCAGAATGGTCAGACTGCTTAGTGGGTAAGTCCCAATGCCTCTTTATGGGGTACTGCAGAACTCCTCTCAGAATTTTCTGTTGTGGAACATGCATGGTCCTCACGAGAGAGCAGCAGAGAGTGGGCTGTCACTTGCTCCATAATGTACCTCCTGTAGAGAGGGCTTCAGGAAGCAAGGAATAAGGTTTGGACTTAGCCAGGTGGACAAATAGAGCCTTGTCTGTGTCTGACCTGTGAGCTGGAGGATAGCCATCCCTGGGTTAATTGTTTCGGTCTCTGAAGGTCTTATTCTCTAACTAAGATAGTTTTGGTCTCTAAAAATGTTGTGCTGACTAACAGCACTTCTCTCATTTAAACCCACGTGCTTGTGAGGGATTAGAAGTATTAATTTAAGTCTTCTGATTCAGAAATATTCTTTGCTGCAAACAGAGCTTAAGTTTACTACCATGATGCTTATGATGACATACTTTCATACTTTTGGAAAAGAACAGAAAACCTCTATTTTTACTTTTATTTGATTTAACAGTGAAGTTCTGGTCTCCTTATACAAAATAACCACTTTTTTTTTAATTTATTTTCCTATGAGGTTTACATTTACAAAAGTATTAGCTTTTCATCCTGAAGCCAAAGGAATTGGTAGAAGTTCGTGGATGTATAAGTCCAGCTGAATGACTTGATGTCCCAAAATATGTGCCTTTTGAGTTAAGGTGGGAACTGTCATCTTAAAGCAACATATCTGTCAGACTGTATTAGTGCCTTAGACTTAGGCACTGAATGTAAAACTAAAAAACATGATACTAAGTAAGATTTCTTAAAAATCTACATATTTAAAAAAAAATGAAAACAACAGTTACTTGTCTTTAAGCCCATTTAATATCTGTAGGCAGATTACTAATGAAGTTCTTTATCAGTTTTCTCTTTTGTGTCTTACTATGTGAATTGTGATATTTTTCACTCTTTTGTTTTACAGAGGCTTATAATAAAAATTGTTACTGTTTCTTTTAGCTGTTTCTAACAGCAGAAAGAATTTTGCTTTCAAGGCTAAAAGATAGCTAGTGTTTCCCATCGCTTTTAGAGACAGGTCATTAAAATATCATCCATGCAGTATATGTCAAAGAAAAGTTATATAGTCAGAGCAATTATATTACACTTGGAAAAAAAATACACCTGGTAGGTGAAAAAGGAACAGTTGATGCATAAAAAGCTGTAGTGTTGATAAACATCTGTGAATATAAACAGTTCAGTTAATGGAAGTCGTGTTTCAGTGTAGTGTTTGTACAGAACCTATTAATAATTAATAGTATTGACATGTCAAAATTGTGTATGTGGAAGACTGGCCCTTGGGTTCAAGTCCTTAAGTGACCTAGGATACCACAAACAGTGAAAAAAGAAGTGGCTAATTATCATGGATAAAACAATGAACTCGAGATTTGTGTTGAGAGGATTTTTTAACAGGGTGCTTCTAGATAGAGGCCTTGATCAGGTGCAAATAGATGTATTTGATGCTGTAAACCAGTATTTTATGTCTGTTGGGTGGCCATAGGGCCACCTTTTTTACTTCTGCTGAATTACTGTTAAGGACTAATTATTGATGAAGGCAAGGGATGGTCCATAGAAAATATACTTGCTCTGTATGCAGTAGAAGTTTGTCCTTGATGCCTGCTTTCTGGTTTGTGTTGCATAATACAGAAGAAAAAATCTGGATTATTTAGGTTTAACATATGCACTCAGAAAGCTTGTTCTGTGGAGTCTGTATTTTCCTTCATAATTCTGTGCACTTGGGGAAGTGGGACAGCTCATGGCATACATGAGTTGCAAGTGTGAAATTTTTGCTCGGTTTGTGATCAGATGAATAGTGATTCTTGGTATGCCTGAATGTTAACAATAGCCATTTTCTTCTAGATTCATGCACATATCATCCAGGTGTGCCGGTCTTTCATGATGCTCTCAAAGTAAGTATGCAACTGATTTTTTTAAGTCTTATCTTTTCTTTCCATATGTGTAAAACAGTATGCTTGTTTTCCTTTTTAATTCCAAATTTTCCATTTGTAGAGACTGATGTCCAGCCTATCATGTTTCAGCAACCCCGTGAAATTAGAAGAGCACACCGAAGAAGAAAATAAAAACTGTACTAATATGGTCTAAATGCCATGCAAGTCTGTATGACACATTTCCTATTGATTGACTTTAGGTGTCTCAACAGTTTAATTAGGTCCACTGAATAGGTCTTTGGAGGTGTTGAGAGGTGTCATAATCTTTCCGTTAATTAACCTGCTTGGAATTCAGACCAGCTGCTGGTGGTCTTACAGGGCTAGTGGACTAATGTGTATGTGACATTTGCCTGCTGTAAAAAATAATTTTGTTCTGTGCATCTGACAAATGAGTATGTTGGTGAAGTTGGGACACTTAAGTTTTTGCACTATGTTACGAGTTGCAGCTCTCCAGGATTCTTGGGCTACATCTTCAGTAGTGAACTAAATATACCTGTGTCTGGTCTCCAGTGCTTAGGCCAACTGCCATATTCATTATATTAAACTGTTTTCCTACTTCAGGATCTACTGGATGCATCCAAAGTGCCTAACAGGGAATTATCTGAGACACAACTGCCAAAGCAGTACTAGAAATCATTCTAACAGTGTAATAGCATCTGTTGAGAAATCTGGTGTCCAGAAATGGAGACTGGCACTGTATACTGTAGTAATACAGATGTAGCCTAAATGACTTTTCATAGGACACCAAACTGCTATTTAGCTGAACTTTGGGGCATGCATTTTTCTCTGTATTTAGGAACTGCTTCTACTGACAGTGCATTTCAACCCAGACCCATCATGAGGTGTCTTTTGACCCCATGGTAGCTTGTGCATGTGTGCTGGGCAGTGTGTTTTCTGTGAGCTGTTGCTCATATTGCAGTACGTGACTCCAGAATCTGCCATCATGTGCCACTGGCAAATTGTGACAGATGCCATTGGATCAAATATGATACAGTTACTTAGACTATGGCAATTTGTTTTGTACAAAGTCATAGTTGTACTCATAACACAGTACATAAGGCTTCTACCTAATTATAAAGACATAAATTATACAGTTACCTCAAAAGCTTGTGTTTATTCCCTTTTATATATGCACAGTTTTTAAAATAAGTACTACTTTCTTCCCTCTCCTTATCCTCTCTTGGCCTAATTAAAAATCTATCATAATTTTCTATGAGCAGTTTTCTTCCTGCTATTAATTCTAGACAATGTAAGCGGGCAGGGTGAACCTTTTGTCTCATCAACTGTGGATATAGTTAATGTTTTGAGGATATTTTAGAACCACCTACCAAAACCCCATTGTGTCGCACAGCTTAAGCTTAAGCTCTCAAAGCGGTGGTACGTTCGCTAGTCAAACTCTTGCCTTTAATAAGGTTCTTCGAGTTGTAAGATACATTATTCACAGTAGCAAGATAATTTTCTCTAAAACTGGATTTCTGGTTTATATAATAAAAAGTGCTCTTGATTGATGTAGCTGGGTAGTTGGCTATGCAGTGCAGATATCCGGCTTTGTGGTGGAAAATAAGCAGTTGAAAGACTTAACTAGTACTCAAGGAAAAAAAAAATCCTCATCATTTTGGGAAGGGGGCCTGTACATTCTGCCACAGGTGACCCTAGTCTCAGGTATAGTATTTGTTTGGTTTGCTTATGTGTTACTTTGTGAGATAAAGTAACATTTCTGTTTTCTGTTGTACAGAGTTGGCACCTAACTTGTCATGGAAATAACTGCCTCACGTTTACCGAACTGTCTGATTAAGACAGCATGAGTGAACTAGAAATGGCAGCTGTAAGGTTTCTCTAGCTTTCAAAAATGCAAATGATGATAAAGTTGTCCAAAAAAGGGAAGAAAATAATCTCTAATCATGTGCCGCATCTTGTGAAGGAATATAATTAGTCTTTTGCTTTTTATAAGCTGTTGCCAAGTAAGGTAGTCATGCTTGTTTTGTTTTTATTCCAAAATGTTTATAGGGTTGGTCATGTTGTAAGAGAAGAACAACAGACTTTTCTGACTTCTTAAGCATTGTGGTATGTACTCATGATTATTTACAATTTTTTATACTTGTCAAGTGACAGTGATTAGTATTAAATTGTACATGTGCTTACATGTTTAAAATTCACATACTTGTTAAAACTGTCTTAAATCCTGCATGCACTATTTTTCTTGATGTAATGTTCAAGTTGAGTCTCATTTTCAAGCTTTAATAGTTAAAAGTAGTTCTATCAAAACCTCTTTAAACGCTTGTTAACAATAAGCGAGGTCAGTATTTTTTGTTACTTTTCTTCATTATGGAAAGTATGCATTTTTCTTTAACATACATCCAAATGAAGACATTTTCCACTTTAGTCACAGGATTTCCCTTGCAGCCAGTGTTTAGAGTGGGGTAAAGGAGAAGATGGGGCTGAAGAAATAAATCAAGAAAACTTGTTGCAGTTTTTGATAATTTTTAATTGTGCACACAAACTACACTGTATGTATATAAACATATGCTTTCCACAATAGGGATGTACAAAGGGTCCCCATAACAGTGAGAAACCTCCTGAGCCTGTTAAACCAGAAGTCAAAACTACCTCTGAACGAAAGGAGCTAGCTGAACTGAAACCCAAATTCCAAGAACACATAATTCAGGCACCAAAACCATTGGAAACAATTAAAAGGCCAAGGTACAGTATACAAAACTAAGTTTTGCCAGATTTGTGGTCAGTTGGCTTGGTTATTCAGTGTTACGCATCTCATATAGTGTAAAAATTCCTGAATTAACTTAGAAGAGCTTGTGTTTAGTAGCAGCGATGATGCTACCTTAAGCTTCAAAATGAGATGGAAGAATTCTGGTTAGGACAAGGTAGTACTGGATCTCTCAGCATTTAGCTTCACAGGAAACAAAAATTTCAGTCTAAAGCCTTGTAGCCAAGAATGCCACTAGCAGTTGTGTTTAGTGTTTTAAACAGTCATAAAAATAATTTAAGGGTGCTTACATTTAGATTCCTTAATCTCTCTGATTTATTCTTATTATTGTAGAGTATTTAGGATTTCCTGTTGAAATCCAAGCCTGCCTTCTAAATTTCCAGTCCATTTTTCCATAAACAGTAAGAATTGGCATTTACAAATCGAGTTTGTTTGTTTGCTGAGGTTGGAAAGGAAGCGCCTTACAGCAAGATTAAAAGTTACTACTTTGTTGTTTTTTGTAAATAATTTTTCATGAAGCTGACATGAATACATGGACATTTTTTCAGCCCAGATGAGCCAATGACAAATTTGCAACTGAAAGTGTCAGCCTCCTTGAAGCAAGCACTAGATAAACTGAAACTGTCATCTGAAAATGAAGAGAAAAAAGGTAAGGATGTAGGGAGGTTAAGTAGGTATATGATGCTAATTGTCATATGAATGAATGAAATGCTGTTTTTTGTTGTTGTTTCTGAAGTGATTATTTCATGTAATTATGTTCTTGTTCTCAATAATCTGAGAAATACCTTCCAGTCTAGGGAATGATAATCAAAGTTTAAACGTGAACAATATGGAGACTTGGGTGTTTGAAGCAGTATGTGGCCGTTAAAATTTTTTGAACTGCCTGTTTTGTAAGATTTCCGGGTTAGAATGGACGTAATGGAAGCATCCATGGCTAAAAGAGTTTCCAAAAAAATGAACTCTACTCTTACATTATTGCAAACACGATGTCATAAAAAGCCTTTCATAAACTGCTTAAATTCCTCTGAAGTCTAGTTGGTTCTCCCTTATCTGTTTTTCCTCTTTCTTCTTCCCACAGTTTATTTGGAATTTGGTTCCACAACTAGACTACTCCTTAAGAAACACTTTCTAATTTCAACCTACACTTCGGCTCTTTTAAACTCTTTTGTTCTTGTGCCAAAATTGTCATTTAGCTCTTCTTTCTACTTGGTATCCAAATTCTTTCTCTGTGTGTATTTATAGATGGCAGTTGGAGCCTTTTACCTTCTTAGTTTTACAAAACCAAACAAGATGAGTGATTGTTCTCTTCTGGTATGATTTTAATAATCCTCTTCATCAATGGGGGTTTTTTGCCCCACTTAAAACAGTGTAAAGGTATAGAAGCTAGAATCTGATGCGTAGGAAGTACAGCTTTTGGAATGTTTGCATAATTTCTGTCACTTTGTACCTTTCTGGCAGACTTCAGTGTCAGGGAGAAAATAGACCACTTGGGAGGTGGCTTTTTTTTTCCTAATCTACTCCTTAGCTCATTTTAATTCTCAATAAAAGCAAAATATTTAATACATTATGCAATTCAGTTGCTATTTTCTATAATATTATTCTGTTTACAGAGGAAGACAGTGATGAAATCAAGATTGGGACGGCATGTAAAAATGCAGGCTGTTCAAAAGTAAGTGGTTCGGTTCCACTCTTAAACCCATCTGCTAAACTATATTAAGTGTGCGGTTTTGCTTTCTTGGGTGTTTTTTTTGTGCGCTACAAATTGATTTGGAAATGGCTCAAAGTCCATCAGGCTTAATGAAGGCACATTTGCTAACACACTTTAGCTGTTTTGTACTGTGGATGCAGTAAATCTAAGATTACTTTTTTTTTTAAGCCTGTCCTGAACTTCTAACTAGTAAGCTTGCCAAACCCATGATACTGATGGGTATCAACTTAATATATTAAATATATAGTATTGGTGAGAGGTGGCTTACTGGTAACATTTGCATTGCTTTTGATAATCTGTGTATAGGTCAGAAGCATCTGCAGATCTTACCAATTCATGCTTCCTGCCAGAAGGATCCACGAAGAAAATGTTTTAACACTCCTAGCACCAAAAACTAGTATTTATATTACATGGTCATTTAAACTGAAAGTTTTTTACACTGACACCTTTGTGTTGTACAGAATGGGACAGTAGAATGAAAATAGGTATTCCAGTGGACATCTGACAGATGTTGTATTTTCTACTGAAACTCTGGTGGGAGGAAAATTTATAGCAGTCTCTTGCTTGTGTTGGGAAGAACTGATACGATATTCAGTGGCAGAGTTGTATATTGTTTAATTTACTTCCTTTTGAGAATCCATGTGTTTTGTGAATGATGAATTTAATTTATTTTCCAGTTAAGCACTTGTTTTCTCTGCATATTCAGAGTGTTTTTAAAGATAGATATCTCCGAGGATCGAAAGTGACCTTTATGAGCATAGGTGGTGTCACCATTGTTGTACGCCATTGAACTAATACAAAGTATAGCTTGTTCGAAGGAGTGCCAGGGAACCTTTTGTGAATGAAGGTTGAATGGTTATTTTGAAAACTAGGGCAAGCCATTAGATTTAGATTATTTACACAAAAGCTTTGTAGCACTTTGTTCAAAGTTTCTGTTGTGGGTTGTGTTTTGTTTTGTTTTTTCCTTTGGTCCACGTCCTGTAACAGTAACACGCTTTAAATGCTTCATTTTACTAGACGTATGAAGGACCACAAAGCGCAGAAGAAGTATGTTTATACCATTCTGGTGTACCTATATTCCATGAAGGGTTAGTATTCAGTTAACTTCTAATTTTTAACGTCTATTATGTGTTCGTGCTTTCTTTGTAGATGTTGCCTTCTTTTCATTCTGTATTTCTTCTTCAGTCAAAAATGGCAATGTTTGAAGAGGGTATACTAAATTAACAGTAATGTTGCACAAAGGAAGGATCTTAAGTACTCGCAGTAAATAGCGTCCTAAATATTGTTTGTTAATTACTTTGTGAATTTTCAAGGATGAAGTATTGGAGCTGTTGTAAAAGAAAAACATCTGACTTCAATACATTTTTAGCTCAAGAAGGCTGCACAACAGGAACACACGTATGGACTAAAAAGGATGCGGTAAGTAGCATTACCGTCGTATTTTGTAGCTGGCCGTTCCGAATTTTTGAATACTGAAATGTAGTTAGTAGCTTGATTGAGTTATTACTGTAGCTGAGCTGTTACAGATCACTATCTCTGAAATAATATGGAGGATATTGTGCACAGCATGACAACAGAGAAATGGCATTGGAAGTAATCTGTCGTAGAAGTATAGAGTACAACCTTTCTTTTTAGTGATACATATAGCATCACTGTTTTATAGTACAAGTGTTTTTAGCAAATTCAGGAAAAAAAAATAGCAGTCTTTTCTGCTTTGTTAGTTAAGAAAGTCTATGGTATTCCATATACAACATATTCCATATATAATCCTTTAAAATATAATTATTAGAAGTCTTTCCTCCCCCAAAGATCGTGAAGAGAGCAGCCATACATGTGCTTCTAGTTTCATTCAGAGTTGTGTTGTTTAGGGAGGCATGGCAGGGTAGATAAGGTCGATGAGGTTCCATACGTGCAGATGAAAGGGTGTCTTTCTGTCTAGTTTGAATTCTGTTTACACGCCTGAATATTTTTCTGGTCTGAATCTAATTCAGTGCTTTGGTTTGGCTACCGGTATAACAAACAGGGAGAGAGCATCTGTGTAGTTTGTAGGTATTGTATTGCGATGTCAGGAACAAACTGTAGAATTACAAGGTGAAAAAGATTTCTATTCAAGATTTAAAAAGATTCTTAGAGAATATTATAGAATGTAATAATGGAACCGAGCACTTCAAAAACATTAGCTGCTTACGTGTTGGATGCAGTTGAACACAAAATTCTTGTTACAAACATACTGTCTATTGCTGAGGCAAAATAAGTTTGATACTGCAAACATCAGTAACATTTAACAGAAGAAAATTAAGATATATTATGGAAAGTGTAGTTCTCCTAACTCATTCTATAACAGTTACTTCACGAGTCCTTTTTAATCATGGAATTGCGCTTGCTCAAAGCGCTTTGTGTTTAAGAAGTATTTTCAAGTACAGAAGGGGATTAAAAAAAAAAAAGCTGAAGTTGTAAGCCTCAGGCAGGAGAGTATTCTTCTAAAGAATTTCCCCAGGTGTTTAGAAGCTATGTATACATTAAATGTGGGTATATTGAGATAATGGTCTTCTAGCTAACAGGGGTTTTTTGACTTTACCTTTTGTTGTTCTTTTGGGGTTTTTTCACTCTTTATTTTTCCTGTGTCACAGAACAGAGAGGAATACTAAATTTTTTGGAGCAGTGTGAAAGTTTCTTGGAGTCACGGCTTTCTTTTTCTTTGTTCAGTGCCTTTCTACTATGGTCTGGATAACTGTAATCTTGGAAAGGAAGTTAACCCAAGGAGTAACTTTTGGGGTTTTGGTTGTTTGTGGTTTTTTTGTTTGTTTTGTTTTTCTGTCACAATGTCTGAGTTTCTTACTGTAATCTCTGTTATAAGCCTTGATTTTTGTAATGTTTGCCAGGGACCAGTAGCTGAAATGCTTAGTAAAAAAAGATACAAGTAGAGTCTTGCAATCTCCTGTGAACATGAAATATAGTCCTTTATTAGCTATGGTTATTGGCTATTAAAATAGTCCTGGGTTTTATACTGACTGATCTTGTAAAAATGCGCCTGAATGCAATTTTAAGTCTTTTTTTCCATAACCTTTTCCTTATATAGGGAAAGAAGGTAGTTCCATGCAGGCATGATTGGCACCAGACCGGAGGAGAAGTGACTATTTCTGTATATGCTAAAAACTCTGTTCCTGATCTGAGCTACGTAGAAGCAAATAGCACAATGGTGAGTATCTACCTTAAGATTTAATTTTTATTTTTTTTATTCTTACAACAGCTTGAAGATAGGAAAATCTGGCTTCTGCTATATTTTCAAGGCAGAGGTAGCAAAAGAATCTTTTTTGAGTAATAGCTTTTTCTTGGCTTTGGTGTTTGTTCAAGTATGTATAACGGGTTTTTTCCCTTCTGTTTGGGCAACTGTACTTTTGAGTTTTTTTAAAAGCTGCAATATAAGATGTCAAAAAAAATCTTTAGTTTGACTTTCACAATTAAAAACCAAGTGTGGTGGTTTCGCGTCACCGTATGTGTAAATAATTATAGATTTGTAATTTAATTGTATTTGGCTTAATGTAATTTAATATCATTGGTCACAGTATGCTGTTTCATAGCTACTAATATTAAACAAGTGTTAAAATGCTTCTCTGATTTCTTAATCACACATTTGGAGAAAATGATACAGCTTTCAGGATGTATGGCCACTATTGACTATGGTACTGTATCAGAATCTATTAGAATAGATTTTCACTTCTGTGTCCAAGGCACTACTTCATCACTTTGCTCATTGTAGAATCTGAGTCCTAATGTGATTATATGCTGCTTAAACATACTTGAGGTGTCAAATGTTTCATTAGCCTGACAAAATTTTCTGTTGTTTTTTCCTGTCAAGTTAAATATCCATATTGTATTTGAAGGAGAAAAGGAATTTCATCGCAGTGTGAAATTATGGGGAGTAAGTATAAGAATAATTTTTCTATTAAAAAAAAAAAAACCACATCAAAAACCACAACAAAACCCCTCAGCTTCCTGTTTTTCAAAACAGTTTGTTTTTCCTCATTACCTTGGTTACTGAAAGATACTCAGTTGCATGTCATTCTGTAATCTACATTTAAATACGAGTCTAATGCCATAAGTGCTCAGGTATAATCTCATAGTTGACACTGCTTTGAGCAGAAGGTGACCTCTTGAGGTCCTTTCTGTCCCAGTTTGTCCTAATATCCCAACACCATGATAGTGGTGTTGCAGAAAACACTTGACACTGTTTAATTGCATGCTTATGTATGCGTTAGACCAGCATATATGTTACATACACACAGGCATATGTTCATAGCTTCGAAATGGGAGAGGGTTGACTTTTCCAGATAAGAGGGAACTCCCATCTACCTAAACATCTACTAAAATTTAGTGACAGGGTACTTTTCCGCACTTAATTCTCAAATACCTAGCAGTCCATTTCTTAAAGTGTGAAATATGTTTTCTGTTCTAGGTAATCGATGTAAAAAGGAGTTATGTGAACATGACGGCTACAAAGATTGAGCTTACTATGAGAAAAGCAGAGCCCCTATTATGGGCAAGTCTTGAATTACCGGTATCCAACACACAAGAAAAAAAAGAGAATTCAGATCAATAATGATTCCAAGAGACAAGTTATTTCCCCATTATGAAGTGGTGACTTGCTACTGTAATCAAATATTTAACTTTTATATAGATTCTTTTTTTTTTTTAATGCTCGATCATATGTTCCGTTCTACAAAGAAATTTGATGCACAGTAAATGGGGGTGTAAACTTGAAGGGTAATAACTGTTTCTGCTCTTGCTCCCAGGAGTATATTTATTCTAGTTGGAGTGTCTCCATGGGGATTTAGAGTAAAAGAGCTATTTCCCTTTACTTGCAACCCTCCCTACCATGCACTGACTATCCAAATAGATGTGTTCTCAGTCCACTGTGTGTGTTAATTTGTCAAGTGTTCAGTTTAGACTGGATCTACTGGGTAGCACGTTAAATTCATCACTGTTCCTTATGAATCATAGAATCGGAATGGCTTGGGTTGGAGGGGACCTTAAAGATTATCTAGTTCCATCCCTCCTGCCGTGGGCAGGGACACCTCCCACTAGACCAGGTTGCAGTAAAGAATTTCTTCATAATACCTAATCTAAATCTCCCCTCTTTCGGTTTAAAACCACTACTCCTTGTCCTGTTGCTACACTCCCTGATAAAGAGTCCCTCCCCACCTGTAGGCCCCCTTCAGGTACTGGAAGGCCATTATGAGGTCTCTCTGGAGCCGCCTTCTCTCCAGGCTGAACAACCCCAACTCTCTCAGCCTCTCTTCATAGCAGAGGTGCTCCAGCCCTTTAATCATCTTTGTGACCCTCCTCTGGACCTGCTCCAACAGGTCCATGTCTTTCCTGTGCTGAGGGCCCCAGAGCTGGACACAGTACTGCAGGTGGGGTTTCACAGAGCAGAGTAGAGGGGGAGAATCACCTCCCTTGACCTGCTGGTCGTGATTTTTTTTGATACAGCCCAGGCTATAGTTGGCTTTCAGGGCTGCACGTGCACATTGTCGGCTCATGTCCAGCTTTTCATCCCCCAACATCCCCAAGTCCCTCTTCCCAGGGCTGCTCTCAATCAAATCCAATGAAGCATACAATAATACAGATACAAAAATCTGAGTTTTTGAAGTGATTAGAATACAATTCTACATCTAGAATAAAAAAGCCCATCAACATGAATCCAAAAGAACACTTGTAGACTTGCTTTTTTGTCTTCTGAAACTGAGGTTTGTTTCAAATACCTGTTGGCTGTGGAGGGATGGAATAAACAGTATTTTGCTAAGGATTTCAGTACTTGCTGACTCTTCTGCTGTCTTTCATGTAAAAGCAAGAGATCAGATAAATAAAAACAAAGTTGGCAAGAGGGAATTTATTATTTTTTTAATTCTGTACCTTTGGTATGTGAATTGTTAAATATAAAAGTGAATGGACAGTAAAATGGCTGAATGAATTAGCCTCTCAGCGGTGGAGAATATACAAACAGCAGACTGTTGTAAAATTACCAAGGTGCTGTGTATATTTGACAGTCTTCAGAAAGTATATTCTGTCCTGTTCTACAACATTCAAAATTATCAGTCTTTTTTCAGAGTAGGTGGATATGTGTAGTAGGAGAAGACAGTACACACTGTAGGTGTCTCAGGAAAACTATTTCCATGTAGATGTGCGTAGCTCTTGTTGCTGAGGGTGGTGATCTAAGAACTAAATTTATCTGCAAGACAAATCTTAGGAGAAACAAACAAGCTTTAAAATGTCTGTCTCGAATCACAGTTGTACCTTTGAATTAAAATACTTTTTAAATATTGTTTCTTTTGAACAGCATAACCAAAACACTGTAATTGGAAATCAAGACCTTATTTTTGTTTTCAGTTCTCCATAGTAAAGATTTGTGGCTGAAAACAGGGTAAAGATGAGACTTTTATCCAAGCAGCAACTCGCGCAGTAATATTGCTTTCTCTTTCTGCTTGAAATAGTTTCTTAATTTTGGGTTGCAGCTGGAAGGGAAAAAAAAAAGTTTTTGTATAAAAGTCATGCAAAAGGTACACCATTATTTATTGTGCCAAAATTTACATATGTAAACAAGCGATCCTGCAGACTGTTGGAAAGTGTGGATGCTCATCTGTCTACCTTTGCAGACCTGGAATAACGCCAAGAGAAACACAGAGCGTAGTAAGGGCATTCTGAAGTTAAACAGGGATTTCTTAAGAATCTTACTGTTACCCAACAGGTATAATTTGACTTGAGTTGAGAGTTCTGGCTCTAGCAGTACTCGAAATCCTACTTCAGGCTTTAAGTAGTAGGAAATACATTACCAAAGAAACCATCCCCAAACACCAAGAAAGTAACAGCGGTGCTGTATGTATGAAACTTGTTTTGGTGCTTCTTTACCTTCATTTCAAGATCCTGTTTCCTCATTGACTTGCAGGGTGCATGGTTGCTTACTCCCTTGGGCCCCTAATAGAAGTTCCAGCTCTAAGTTCTGCCTAAAAGATTCTATTAACCTCTAATAATGCCTTCCTTTTTCTCTTTTTTTTTTTTCTTTTTTAAATGAATTTGAAAATGTCAGGTGCTGTGAAGTCATAGGGTGCAAGCTTACAAAAATGTATGCCTGCAAACGGACCTCTAAAAATGGAACAGATGTTTGCTGATGTGCTCTGCACCACCGCGTGGAGCTCTTATTAGTACAGTTCTGAGAACAATCCCTTCAGTGGATGAAGAATTCTAGAGAGCTGTAGCTAGTAGCATGCCATCTGTGGTTTTATGTGCCGGACTCAGACAGCAAAATGAGCAGTGTTCAAGTGACAGGGTAAAGTTCTTATTTGACGAGCAAGTTCAAACGTGTGTCTATTCATATTGATATATAAATACCCTAAACATATTATGTTTTCCACATTTTTTTATGTATTTTCAGTTTATTTGCATCCTCACGTGTAGTAGGTTTACATCATGCAACATCTGTTTTACAGAACTACAAGGGAAATGGAATTTCTTGGGAAAAGAGAATTTCTATTTTTAAGCAAGTCACGTTCTCCCTTTTTTATACTACACGCGAAATGGAGAGAAATATGCTGTTAATGCTGCCGGCTTTGGCACCCCGTAACGCTCTTTTAATGTGCATTCTGCTGGTAGCCAAGTCAACTTGGTCACAAGCACAAGAAAGCTCCTGTGAACATTGTCCTCGGTTTTGCTTCTGCTTTTTATTCATTCCTCCTATTTTTTTCCTGTTGTTCGTACTTTCAGCAGAGAATTAAAGATACTTCAGGAGTTCCATAATGACTTTTCTCCATCAGTGACAATAAACTCATTTTTAAAATTCAGCTGTTTAAAAAAGCAAGGAAACAAAAAACAGCTTTGATCAGGCAAGGCGGTGTCGGTTTTACAAATAGCGGCCTGGTGTTTTTGAAAATAAGAGGATAAACTTTCAGACTGCCATAAATCTTTTGTTTAACTGTATTAATTCTTAGCAGGCTTTTATGGTGCATAGGAGGTGTCTGCATCCATCATCAAGCTGCAAAAGCTGTCTCACTCCCTGAATTTGAGTGCTTTGAGTAGTTGCCCGGAGCGGTCTTCAGCACACAGACATTTGATCCTGGTACGTCATGAACTGACACCTTGACACCGATAGTGGGAGCAAAAGGGGAATTTGGAATTGGCTGTAACCTTTATTATTAAATGTGAAGAGAAGGGGAAAGCAGCTGTAGCACCAAACCGATCTCAGTACTTCTCAAAAGCAACATTTGGAAACTAAGCTAAGCAATTTTTGATCACTGAGGCTTTCACCTGTCTAATATTGGTGAAATTAAATAATAAAGTGCGAACAAGTACGTACTGGAATACTTACCGTTAAATTTATCCTTTTTTTCACGTTTTCAGAAGTTGTGCTGTATTTAACAAGTGGGTTAACTTGCTACAGGCTAGTTATATTTTTATAATTAATAAGTCTTTAAAAGCTGTAGTGGGTTTACATGTTATACGTGTAGGCAGCGTATTACATGTCTCAGAACTTCCTTCACGATCCCTTTTTAGTATGAAATACTGTGTGGGTGTACAAATCTGTGAGAGAAATCTTGATCTTTTCCATCACGTGTAAGCCCGTTTTGCTGCCTAGCATTGTATGTCATATCTCTACCAACATTTCTCGGAGGAGCTGGAATTTCTTTTTAATGTTAATATACTGTTAAGCGCTGGGCTGTTCAGCTACTCTGACTCTTAGGTTTTACATGACACTGATGTCACTTGACAAAAAAAAATCTTCCATTGGATGATCTTCTGGAACAGGTACATTATCAAGTCACCATTTCAGTAGTCTAGGGGCTAGTTTCAATAGGAATTTTGCCTTGAAAAAAAAAATCTACTTATTCTACGCAACAATGTATTTTTTGCTTGAATTCTTTAAACATGGCATGAGTATTGGTTACATGCTGTACCTCTTGAGCGTTGGTCTTTCCCTATTGCTACTAAAATTTTTTTGTTTATCTCCGTTCAGGAACGAGATCCTTTTTAAAATAATGAGTTACGTGTCTGGAACACTGTTTTAAGGTGGTAATAATTTTGCCGTTACAAGAGTCTTGAATTACAGTTGAAGGGGGGAAATGTCTTTTTTGCATGGTTGTTTGATTCTGCACATTGATAAAACTTATATGCAGAAATTAATCTCATGTCTTCATGCTCTAGTTTTTTTCTAAATGTACTCAATAAAGTTCTTATTACATGCTGGTTGCATTTGGGTTTTTTTTGACCTCTTTTGTTATGGGAGAGGACTTCCCTTTGGATTTGCGACACGGTTGGTGAAGGGAAACTGTGGTGAAGGGGTTGTTTTCCCCAACTCCATAGGTGAGGTTTGCAGTGATTTGAATCAAGCTGGGGGCCTGTCTCATTCATGGAAATTGTTCTGACCAAGAATTCTGAGCCTCCACAAAGTTACTGGAATAATTCCAAATACAATGTTTGGGCTGTTTCTAAGAATCACACAGAATGATAGAGGTTGGAAGGGACCTCTGGAGATCATCTAGTACAACCCCCCTGGCAAAGCAGGGTCACCCAGAGCAGGTTGCACAGGAACACGTCCAGGCGGGTTTGGAATGTCTCTGGAGATGGAGACTCCACCACCTCTCTGGGCAGCCTGTGCCAGTGCTCTGCCACCCTCCAAGTAAAGAAGTTTCTCCTCATGTTGAGATGGAACTTCCTATGTTCAAGAATGCTGAAGGTACTGTAGCTCTGATGCTCTTTTTTTCTATTTTCTTGGTTTTTTTGGGGAAAAAACCTCTGGCGTTCCCACCATGGAGAGAAAAAGGACTTGCTTTTTGGGGCCTGAAATTTTCTGTGGTAATAAAAACTTTATATTTTCTCGAAGTTTGGGTAGATGTCTTAACCAAAGATAACCAAGATGCTGTCACAGACATTATAAACTAACCCACAGTTACTGTGCCAGAGGATTGTTAGCCAAGCAAATCCAGTTTCTCTTGAGTTTATCTGCAAAATGCAAGGTTGGTGTTCGGGAGAGGGGTGTTAGCAGTAAGGACGGGTGAGCAGAGTGCGGTGCTTAACACTTCTCTATAGGCGGATTTCAATTCGTGTTCATAAATTCAACTTTTTTCTGTTGAACTGCTGAACATTCTGTTTTCCTGAGACAGTGTTGGCATGACCAGGAATGAAGAACCACTGTACATGACCACCATCATCTGGGCATTGGTAGTCAGTCCCGTGAGCCTACAAGGACAGGGGCTGGAGGAACAGGTACCTGGAATCTGGAGATACGTGAAGTGCATCAATGTGGTTTTCTTCAGCTGAACTGACCAACCTGTATGAGGACTGATTATGGCTGTTCAGAAAGTTCACAGGTTTTTTTGCAGCCCGTGGACTGCTAGTTGGGAGGGGATTCTGCCCCTCTGCTTCCCTCTGGTGAGACCCCACCTGCAGTACTGCATCCAGCTTTGGAGTCTTCAGCACAAGAAAGACATGGACCTGTTAGAGCAAGTCCAGTAGAGGCCACAAAGATGATCAGAGGGCTGGAGCACCTCTGCTGTGAGGACAGGCTGAGAGAGTTGGGGTTGTTTAGCCTGAAGAAAAGGCTCTAGGCAGACCTTATAGCGGCTTTCCAGTATCTGAAGGGCCTACAAAAAAGCTGGAGAGGGACATTTTACAAGGGCACATAGCGATAGGACGAGGGGTAATGGCTGCAGACTTGAAGAGGGTAGATTTATATATCAGGAGGAAGTTCTTTACTGTGAGGGTGGTGAGACACTGGAAGAGGTTGCCCAGAGAAGCTGTGGATGACCCATCCCTGGAAGTGTTCAAGGCCAGGCTGGATGGAGCTTTGAGCAGCCTGGTCTAGTGGTTGGTGTCCCTGCCCATGGCATGGGGGTTGGAACTAGATCATCTTTAAGGTCCCTTCCAACCTAAAACATTCTATGATTCTGTGTGAGAAGGAAGCATCCTCTTGAATGAAACATTTTTGTTTTGTACTGGAAACAAGTATATGAAAAATCAGTTCCTGGTTAAATATTAATAAAAGCTGCATTGCAACAAAAGTCATTCAAAGCAAGCTGGAGGCAGAGCTTGTGCCTTGCAACCATCTATGAAGTATTTTTAGCCCAAAACCCTTGTTCTCTGAAATGTGTTCTAAATGTATGATAAATATTGACGGTGCAATGTTATTGCTGGATTCAATGCTTGGGAGAAAAATAGCTTAATGTGCTTCTAGCCTAATACGCTTAACCTGATTTGTTCTTCCTTTATTGAAAATCAGCCTCATGGATAAGAGGCAGAGTTGATACTATGCGCTTCTACACCACAAGGGACTTGATTTTTTTTTTAAGGGAATGCCTTGTAATCAAGTTAAATTGTTGTATACATAAATATTAACCCAAACTTTAAATGTTCTGCCTTCATCTGTGAAAGCAGTTAACATTTGGAGTGTCTACTCATGAGCTGTAAAAGGTTGCTTGCGCTCCTCTTTAACCAAGATAATGATTAAATATATCAATTATGGGTCTTTAAAAAAAAAAAATTGCTTGAAAGCAGAAGTATTTTATCCTGTGGTGGTGTCACTCAGAGGATAAGAACAGCATCTGCAGAGAAGAGCTGCTGCAGTGACCCCACATTATTCCCAAGGAAAACAGCAGCAGGATGAGATTCTGGAAGATACTGAAAGTCGACGAGGACTTTCTGCACCTCCTGGGCAACGCTGTAGAAACCCTCGAGGAGGCAGAGCTGGAACCTCCAGGCGATGCGGCATCAAAAGCAGCTGGGGACCTCCTCTCTGCAGCTGGTAGGAATAGGATCTACTCAGCATGGCCCATTTTTTTATCTTTCTTACTCTAAATTCCTCTGTTTTCGTTCATGGGATTTTAGCACACACCGTAAGAGTGCCACTAAGAGAGCTGAATGATGGTGAATGTCATGGACCTCGCCAGGGCAAAGCAGAGAGGACACCAACAATTAAATTAAATACAGAAATCTTGCTGTTGCTACGCTGTTCTCTTCTGAGCTGAGCCAAAGCGCTGCATTCCTCACCGAGCAACACCTGCTACGCAGAAATCGTCCCTGAAGAAACCAGTAGGAGCTGAGTTTAGTGAGCAGCCTTTTTTAAGGCAAAAGACTGTTTCCATTACACCACTGGGACTAAAAGCAGCTCCGATCCAGTAAGAGCGGCCACCGTTTCACCCTGTGATTTAGCTGCAAGTCTGTGGTGTGTTAGAGTTGAGCTCTAAGTCGAATTCAGCTGTTACTTCTGTTCATCAGCGTCAGCAGGAGGAACTTAGAAAGCCTAAATGGTTTAGGAGCTGCCTGTCCCATGAATTACTCTGTACAGTTATAACCTACGAAGTTGAGACAGCTCCTCTCAGTGTCAGCATGGTGTTTTTCCTGGTGGATCCTACACCTTTAAACATTTTCTTCCTCATCCAAGAAAATCTATGAGCCATTCTTCAACCCAGTCTATCAGGCATGTCCATTTTTTGGATGAAGGCTCCTGAGGAGCTCCAAGAACAGAGGAGAAGGAGGAGGAAGAAGGAGAGGAGGAGGAGGAGGACACCTCGTGCAGGAGGGGCTGGACCCCATTCAAGTACACTGCAAACACGTTACGACCTTCCATAAAGGGAAAGAAGAGGCGAGGCGATAATGGGAGAAGCGGAGGGTATCAGATAAGAATAGACTCGCTGTGTTGACATGGCGCCTTCCCCAGATGTGCTTTGCCGGCTCGCTGACAGCGAGCTGCTGACGCAGTCCTGACACTGCCGTCCACGTTACCTCCAAACTCAGCGGTATTTTTAGCAGGAGGCTCAAGCCATGGTTGCTGGACACAGCGACTGTTGTGACAACACGCCCGTATGGAACCCATCAGCGGCAGGACATCAGGCTGGGGAAACACCGTCAGCTGCCAGCACTGAAAGACTGAGCTCCCTCTGAGATCACTCATCCCTTCAGATATTCCTGGAACCGCCACCCCCACCCCCCGAAGCTCTGCTTTTGCTTCCTCAGCTCCTTCCGTCTCCCAGGCCGTGTTTCCATACCCTTCCCAGCGGAGCCTGCGTGTCCTGGCACCTCCTGCCTGCGCTAAAACCCCATCTCCAGCCCGCAGCTCCATCGGAATTCTGCCAACAGCCAGCCTTGCAGAAGCCTGGGTGCTGCCCAGAGCGAAACACGAGGGTTCTGCTCGTCTTATCACGGGCAGAAAGAAACGCCCTTTGTAAGTAAAGACACGTTCATTGTGAGAATACTTGGAATCTTAACTCTGTGATCAAAGAACGTTAAGTCTCAATTTATTACAGAAAAAGAAAAAACAAACAACGCTATTCCAGACAAAGCTTTCAATAATGAGCAAGTTAAAATGATTAGGAGCTGTTTACCTTCCCGGGGTCTCCAGTATCATCCTGTGCCCCTTCTCTAGCCATCCCATGCCCATGGTCCCCCACACCACATCCCATGCCCCAGTTTCCAAGGCCCCTGCTTGTACCAGGCTTGTGTTACTCTGCAGCGTGACGCCAGAATCATAAGTATGTTGTTCTACGCAGAAAAACTGCTTGTTCCTGGTATCTGTACGAAAAATGCGGCTATACCGTACAACTCGAAAAGGAGAAAAAAAGGTAAAACAAATAAGACAATGGCCACCGGGTCATGAGAAAACTTGCAACAGCCAAACAAGCCAAACCAGAGCCCCAGGTGGGCCAAGAGAAGTTTGGACGGCACAAGCTTGGCAAGTGCTAAGACCCTGCAGAGCTTGCCCTGCTGCCAGCAATGGCAGTACTGTACTGATGGAGCTGTATTGATGGGACGACCTGGGGGATACCCCAAGTTTTTGAAAGAATAAGGACAGCTTATATAGTCTTGTATCTAGTCCTGGCAAAGCTGAGAAATGGATGAAATGGACCGAGCTTTTCTTTCTACATTTTCAAACTGTCCCCGTTCAGACTGATTGGACTTTGGTTTTGCAAATATCCATCATTCTTGTCATCTGTGGTCTGGTAAATGGTAACCTGCCTGAGAAGTAGATATTTATAGAGGATTGGGGTCTGGTGAACAAGTCTTATGAGGAGTAGCTGAGGGAGATGGGGTTCACTAGCCTGGAGAAAAGGAGGCTGAGGAGGGACCTTATTGCTCTCTACAACTACCTGAAAGGAGGGTGTAAAGAGGTGGGGGTTGGTCTCTTCTCCCAAGTAACAAGCGATAAGACAAGAGGAAACGTCTTCAAGTTGCGCCAGGCCAGGGGAGGCAGATATTAGGATGGATATTAGGAGAAATTTCTTCACCAAAAGTGTTATCAAACATTGGAACAGGCTGCCCAGGGAAGTGGTGGAGGCACCATTCCTGGGGGTATTTAAAAGACAGGTAGACGTAGTGCTTAGAGATATGGTGTAGTGATGGTTTTTGGCAGTGTTGGGTTGATGGTTGGACCCGATGATCTGAAAGGTCCCTTCCAACCTAGACAACTCTTATGATTCTATGATTCAGAGCGTAACTGCAGGACTCAGCACTTGCCTCTCCGGCAGTGTTATACTCCTATTATTATCAGAATATGGAGAAGCTCTGGCAAAATCTAGCAGCTCTCTCGCAGGTACTGCTCATTCTGCAGACAACTCTATGCCCCATTTCAGTGAGGAATACCTACAATGTATGGAGGGAAAATGAGGACATACAACACTGCAGACTGCAATATACCCTTGAAAAGTTATGTTTATTTAAGAACAGCTTAAGAAAAAACAACTGCGCATTATATAATAAAACTGTGAAATGCAAAACCTCATTAAAATGATGCATGTTTTAGCTTAAGAATTGTGCACTCAACATTTTGGTGCTGCCACTCAACCTTGTTGAAGTTTTTGGCCACTTTTCGTTGCACAAGGTCCAACTGCACTGCAGTCTTCAGGCGATGTGCATCAATATAATGGTTCAATGATAAATGCAATAAACTGAATTGTCTGCATTCTAAAGTAAAATATTGTTGAGGAGAAATAACAGGAAAAGGAGAAATGCTGAACAACGGCACCGTGCTCCCCCAGCACATAGCATCAAGGTGAACCTTTATAAAGATACGGGAAACTGTTATAAAACAGTGATTTAAAAGATTCAATGCTTTGGCTCATTCACCGCTGGAGTTGTTGCTTTCTATTAACCTTCAGTCTGTTAACCTCCTAAAGCTAAAATTATTATTTGCATGGTTTTCAATCAAGAGCACACGAACAGAGGACCACCAGCAGCACTCAAGGGGCTGGCTATTGAGTGGAAAGCACTACAACGAGAGCGTGCAAAGTACTGGCTTTCACAATAACCTCCCCGTAACAAATGCTTAAAACAAGGAATGAAGCAGGTATGTTTTAATCCCTTCATGCATACATCTGCTTAAATTCCCAAGTGCTTCAGGGCCTTCTGAATGAACAGTTGCATCTGAATCATTGGGCATGAGCACTCCTCGCGTGTGTCTGATCCTTTTATAACCCATTTCACCTTTCACAAGCTCCTGCCGCAATGAGCTTCACCATATAATCACGGGCAGTTTGAATAATCCCTTTGGTTTAAACTGGTATTTTATTAGGCAGAATGGACAGGAACAGCAGTAGTTCCTCCACATGAGGAAAGGGTTTGAGGTCACTGAGGGCTGCTGGCCAGGTGTTAGGTCCTCTTCTGCTGCAAAATACTATGCATCCCATACAGTTCATGTTCTCTTGGCCCTTATGAATGTGCAGAGATTAAGTTATAGATTATCTATAGAAGAAGGACAGAATACTAGAAATTGGGTCTGTGGAAAAGTCAGCATAGAGTACCGGTACTGATTGTGATCATCTGCTTTACGGTCTGATGGACAGCTTTGGGACCTTGCTCTTGCAGTGTCTTTCCCTTAATAGATGCCCTGAGTTACACAGTGTGTTTTATTTCTATCCCTGTTGTAAAAGAATGCAAAATTAGATCAGCTGAAGCAATTTAAAAGTTTGACCTGGACTTGACAAATTGCTTTGGCTGAACTGAAAAGCCAGAGAAATCCAAATTCCCCGTTCTAACACCTGAACTGGATGGTTACTGAGAAGATTTATGAAACTTCTTCAGCTGTTGTGCTTGTACTTCAGTCATCAGGAGACAGGGATAGGGAAATGTTAATTTCATTGCTCCACAAAGGCAGTCCCTTGATGCATGAGTCAGCTTTGGGAAGGGTTGCTAAATTACAGGGTTTTGAGACACGCGCTGGCATCACTTAATCCCAAACACTTAATCTTCAGAGGTTTTGAATTAGTTTGAGATTTCATTAAGCTTAAGATCTGCAGAGCATTTTTTAGACAGTTCTATTTCTATTTCTATTTATTGATTGACTGAAAAAACCACCAGAATAACTCTTTTAAATTACTACCATTTTTGGTGCAAATGAATGATTGTTGTAACTGGATTGTGTTTATCACTTACTCAGGGGAGAATGGAGCATGTAGGTTATCCCCACTTTCTAGCCATCACTAAATTGACCAAGTGTTGTGGCTTCCCTTCCAAAGGCAAAACTAAGGTGTTTCAACCAAAAGAGAATTTGAAATAAACTTCCTGGCTGTATTGGATTTGCATGGCAAGATTTTTGGTAAATAGAGGGCTACAGGGGTGGCCTCTGTGAGAAGCTGCTAGAAGCTTCCCCCAGGTCCGATAGAGCCAATGCCAGCCAGCTCCAAGATGGACCCGCTGCTGGCCAAGGCTGAGCCCATCAGCAACAGTGGTAGTGCCTCTGTGATAACATAGTTAATAAGTGGGGGAAAAAACCCAACTGGGCAATTGCAGCCAGGGGAGAGGAGTGACAATATGTGAGAGCAACAGCTCTGCAGACACCAAGATCAATGAAGAAGGAGGGGAGGAGGTGCTCCAGGCACCGGAGCAGAGATTCCCCTGCAGCTCATGGTGAAGACCATGGTGGGGCAGGCTGTCCCCCTGCAGCCCATGGAGGTCCCGTGGTGGAGCAGATATCCACCTGCAGCCTGTGGAGAATCCCACACTGGAGCAGGTGGATGTGTCCGAAGGAGGCCATGACCGCATGGAGACCCTGTGCTGGAGCAGGCTCCTGGCAGGACCTGTGGACCTGTGGAGAGAGGAGCCCGCGCTGGAGCAGGTTTGCTGGCAGGACTTGTGACCCCGTGGGGGACCCACGCTGGAGCAGTCTGTTCCTGAAGGACTGCACCCTGTGGCAAGGACCCACATTGGAGCAGTTCATGCAGAACTGCAGCCCATGGGAAGGACCCACGTTGGAGAAGCTTATGGAGAGCTATCTCCCACGAGAGGGACCCCATGCTTGAGCAGCGGAAGAGTGTGAGGAGGCCTCCCCCTGAGGAGGAAGGAACGGCAGAGACAACATGTGATGAACTGACCACAACCCCCATTCCCTGTCCCCCTGCACTGCTTGGGGGGAGGAGGTGGAGAATTTGGGAGTGAAGTTGAGCCCTGGAAGAAGGGAGGGTGGGGGGAAGGTGTTTTAAGATTTGGTTTTATTTCCCATTATCCTACTCTGGTTGGATTGGTAATAAATTAAATTAATTTCCCCAATTCAAGTCTGTTTTGCTTACGACGGTAATTGCTGAGTGATCTCCCTGTCCTTATCTCGACCCACGAGCCTTTCCTTATATTTCCTCTCCCCTGTCCAGCTGAGGAGGGCAGTGACAGCGCGGCTTTGGTGGGCAGCTGGTGTTCAGCCAGGGTCAACCCACCACACTGGCACTGTCCCTTTGAGACTTATTTTCTAAAGAAAACTGGCAAAAAAAGTTGGCAAACTAAATATCCAAGTGATAAGTTTAATTTTGCCAAAATTTTTTGGAGCCCCAGTCCAGGCTGAAGGGTTTGTTTCTCCCAGCTTTGTCATTCACAGGTTGCTTCAGCCAGGTTGAGTGAATGACCTCTGTGCAAACAGAATTAGGGAAGGCCAGAGTCAGTGATCCAGTGTTATCCATTTGTAAGGAGAGCCTGAAAAATCACCCCACACTTTGAAATGACGGCCAGGCGGAGCTACACAAATACAGCAGCCTTTGGGCTGGGAGACAGCAGCAGTTGCTTGGTTGCCCATCTGCAGAAGAAGAGATACTACTGACTGAAGCAGGGAAGGCAATCTCACAGTAACTGATCCCTTCAATATCAAGAATATGGGATTTTATGGAAATACATTACTATAAGTCATTTATAAGTGGTTTGGTTTCCTTCTTTATAAGGATTTGGGTATCACTCTCCCTCGGTAGAACTTTATAGAGGGGAATGGAAATAGATTTAGTCTATTTTGTATACTTCTCAGTTTGCAATGGGTCATGATGAATTGTACATTCATACAGGGTTATCAATTAGGTTGAAGGGAGGAACAAAGCAATCCATGCCAGCTGTGCCTTCAGCCTGATATGAGCTGTGATTTATTCTTACAGCTTCAAACTGCACACGGAAACAAGAAGAGATAATATGTCCTTTTGCAGCAGGAAGGTAATGGCACAGAACTTCAAAGGCTAACTACCACTGAAAAAGTGTGTTTACTGGCGAGACATTTGTTCATTGATTTATAGTATTAAAAGAGATTTCTGTAAATCAGGGAGGAAGCACGCTTCGTCAGATATTTCCTTTTTATGTGGAAATTCCTTGTTTGCCTTATTCTCTGATGATCCTACAGCAGTGACCACTGACAGCTCCAAAGCTGGCTGGTCTTCACAAGGAAGAGGCACTAGTGTCTTTTTTCCACCGTCCAGAGATCCTACCCCTTCCTTGGGGGCACATTCAGTCGCTGACCCCAACTGCAGAACTCCAGTTCACATAAAGCTGTGATGGGGCAGGAAGAGTGGGCGATGCGGGAAAAGAGAAGAAAAAGCAGTGCAGTTACGTACCAGTCACCATCGACAGGGTATCACATCCTTCAGCTACAGGTGGGGAGATGAAAAACTTAACTTTGAGTGGCGCCAGTTAGGTAAAAGTAAAGAGAACAAGAAAAATATCGTCACTGTTCTGGTGTCCTCAGCATTGACTACTCATGTCTCTTATGTGCCCCCTGACAATGTCAGTTAAATGCTACTTTTTCCAACAGAAGAGGTAAAGCATGGACTGTGGAAGTGTAATTTCCTCCTCATGTGCCTAAGGCTTGATTTGTGAAAAGCAATTTAACAGTAAATTATGAGCACAACGTCCATAGGTACATGGTCCTTCGTCTTTCAGAGAGGCTTATTGGAACTGATGCCAATGAAAGCTGCTCTTCTTGGTGGCATATACTCCCCAAAACAACTTCCCAAAGGACTGAACCAGTAATTTCTGGTTCCCTTGTCGGAATTCAAGGCATATGAGATGAGAACAACTCTTTCTGTAGCCCAATAATTATCCTGTTTCTCTAATTCTGTCTTTTTTATTACCGCATCTGTTCTATTCCCCATAAAACAAAAAGGATTTTATTCACACAACCTGGTGCAATTTATGGTTGTGAGAAGAATTGTAGTATATTTTACATAAGAGAAGAAACTGGTTATTAACAGCTCCCACAAACTGGAATGTGATTTAATAAAAATCTAGCAATTTTATTAGTTTTAAAACACGTAGATGAGAAGCACATTTAAAGGGCAAATGAAGCAAGAATCGATTTTTTTTACAAATTAAACAGTTTTGTACAATTACCCTTCTCACTCATGCATTTCAGTTTCTCTTTGTAAAAGCAGCTCCTGATGGGAAACTTTCTTCAGGTCTTATTTGAGGACAGAATAGCGTCAAGCCCCAGGCCAACAGTGACTATGTCCTCCAGCTCCCTCAACTGGGAAGAAGACATCTGCATGAAAGAGATCTCCCAGGAAAAAATAGGAACAAAAGCTGCCATGGGTTTGGGACTAGCGAAGGTACCAACAGGAGCAGGGAGGTCGGCTTTTGGTTATCCCCACAATCTCCATATTCCAAAGTGCAAATTGAGGAGGGAAGTGCACGCTGTCTTTCAGAGGGATGGACACTCACTCCCTGAGAAAACGCTTTGGGATTTCTGCATATCAGCAGCTGTTTTCTCTGATTATCAAGAATGGCAAGTACTACTTTGGCAACCAGCAGGAGGGACAATATTTTTTTTTTCAGGAAAAGAAAGCAAATCAGTATAATAAACACTCACCAGTCCTGCAGAATAGATTACAAAATACATAGACGCCTTTGGTGTCTTATATTATAAAAGAAATTATCAGAACAAGAAAAATGCACGTGCTGAGGAGTGCTTTAATTTTTCTCCTGAAATGTGTGCTGTTGATCACTGCTACAGATGAGATTTACAGGTAGCTTGTCAAATAACTGGGTTTGTAATTGTACCTCCAAAATAAAGGGTCCTCAAAATTGGCAGATCTTTCAGAAAACTCTAATTGGGGACTGATTCTTCCTTCTCCCCACCTCCAAATTTGCTTCCATCTAGGGTTGGTCTTAAAGCTACAGTTTTATCAGTATCAGAAAAGCAGTAATTTCTAGCTCAGGAGCTCTTCGATACACAGAGCTCCTTCTCACCCTACCTGTACACTTGCACGCATTCAGAAGGTTGGAAACTCTGACAGGCAGGCAGTCAGGAGAGACAGGGACACTGTCATAGCCCAACTGCAGCGCATTTCAGACTTTGCTATTTGACTGAGCTTTTCGAAGCCATCATCCTATGCTACTTCTTTCAGTGTCTCTGCTGCTGCCTGCACGGTGAAGGCTGCAATGGAAATCTGCCTCTTTACTTCTTCCCAGGCTCCATGCTGATCTGCGTTGCTTTCAATATCAAACACGGCATCATAGATCCCCGGGAAGGACTCTCCAGCATACTTGTTGTGACTGCTTGGAGCAAAGATGACGTGTCTGTGGGGAAAGAAGGAAAAAATGTAGGTATAGTAAATAAAATAACCATTAGCAGTGTGCGCACTCATTGTAGGGAACTGTATGTGTGCTACATAAAGCAGCTACGGATCCTGTAAAGATCAGAAATTATTAAACACAGAGGAAATCTACCTGTGCCTGTCTTTAAAAGGGCAGGAGGAAGCAGCCCCAATGGCACAATCTATGGGACAGAGCACAAATTTAGGACAGGTAGCCATCTCCTTGGGAAGAGATGATGAATTTGTCTAATTAGGAACAAAATCATGTTAAATGCTCAATAAATCTGTTGAACTAACGTGACATTCTGGAACAGGGAGTAAAACTAGTTATGGGTGCACAATGAGGAGTGGAACAGAAACCTCAAAAATAACTAAGCAGTTGAAGGATGGTCAGCAGATCCGGGAAAGGAATGTAAAAAGAGGGAAAAAAAAATCTATGGGAGAATTCTTGAGAAAAGCATGAATTCTTCAGAGAAGAAGAGATCATGTTGGAACAGAACCGCGCAAAAATATCAATTTTACTGTTGGTGGGTATTTTCTTAAATAATGAATAGTTTCAGATCTGCTTTTAAATTTATTTTGTTCACATGAAGTATCAAAGCACATTTGTAGCATGGAAAACAATCCTCCCAAATCAAAATAAACATTAAAACTACATTAATAAATGCAAGGAAGTAAAAAATAAAATTCTGGACTTCTCTCTTCACCTGACCCTCACCACACATCTGTTCTCATCCTCCTCTCCTTTCCACTCTACCCTCGTTTCTCCTTTCTTTCCATACAGTTGATGATCTACTGAATACTTTGTACAGATTTAAAAGAGCATGTGGTAACAGAAGTAGTACTACACACCTGCAAATAAAAGTCACAGAGTATGATGGCTGAAAAAGCCAGAGTGCCAGACCCAAGAAGAGGAATTAGGCACCACAAGACTGGTGCAGCCAAGGAGTTCTCCTTGGAGGTTGTAAACAAATTCCACTACTCACTGGATCGTTCCTTAAATCAGAATCTGCTGAGGTATGATTCCTGTACGAGGCCTGTAGAGCAGTTCAGCTGACCGGTCAGTTAGGGTGGGGTTCACCTGCAATAATACAGTGCCTCAGACAGCTGCTCAAGAAACTTGTTGCCTCACCTGTAAAACTTTCTTCCTGGTAAGCCAAGAGGATCAATGAAAGCTCTTTCTATAAACATCAGCTGATCGTTCATGATTCGCACTGCGACTGGACTGCAGGAAATGGAAAGAGAGACATTTCACACAATGAAGAAACATGACTTCCCAGTTTCATTTAAACAATTTTCCTCCCCATTGGAGAGAAAAGAAATTACAAAGATGGTCTACAGTTTGCAAAAGGATGGGGTTTTGCAAGGAGATATTCAATACATATTATATTAATGCATTAAGATGTCTGTGTTAGAAAACCCAACTACAAGATTTCAGACTATGCAAAACAAGGTGGGAGACTTTCTGAGAGTTTCAGATACTTGTTTAGTATTAAATGGCATTAGAAACATCCCACTTAACAGAGCGGAGAGGAAAGCTGAGATTTAGGTCAAGACGAAGATTTTGGTGTCCACTCATAAGCCAAGTGTCCAAACTCCTGATCTAATCTATACAGTAACATAGTAAGGATGGGATTCAGTTGCCTAAACACAACTATCTCACAGAATCACAGAACTGTTCGGGTTGGAAGGGACCTTAAAGATCATCTAGTTCCAACCCCCCTGCCCTGGGCAGGGACACCTCCCACTAGACCAGGCTGCTCAAAGCTCCATCCAGCCTGGCCTTGAACACTTCCAGGGACGGGGCATCCACAGCTTCCCTGGGCAGCCTGTTCCAGTGCCTCGCCACCTCCACAGTAGAGAATTTCTTCCTGATATCCAATGTAAACCTACCCTCCTTCAGTTTGAAGCCGTTACCCTGTGTCCCATCCTTACACTCCCTGATAAAGAGTGCCTCCCCGGCTTTCCTGTAGGCCCCCTTTAGGGACTGGAAGGCTGCTATAAGGTCTCCTGGGAGCCTTCTCTCCTCCAGGCTGAACAACCCCAACTCTCTCAGCCTGTCCTCATAGCAGAGGTGCTCCAGCCCTCTGATCATCTTCATGGCTCTCTGCTGGACCTGTTCTGGTACCCATATCTGGTGTATAGGAGCACCTGGCCTCTAGCCACTGCACTCAGAGGGCACGGGAGTCCTATGGGGCCCTTAGGTTTGCAAGCATCAAATGGATATCTTACATACTCTGAAGCATCATCCTGTCTCCTTGAGGTATGCTGAAAGTACAAATTCTGCCATCACCTACAACACTCAAGTGTAGGTGTCTAAATACTGAACTCAGTCCAACTTTAACTTTTACTGCTACCCACCTTTCCATGTATTACAATAATTGTAATGACAAGCTGATACTAGTAATAAGCTTTGCAGCTGATACTATTCATCACAGGAAGCAGAATTCATCTTAGCAGATATTTCCTGTCTCAGAGTTCAAGTGCTCTATTCTACACTAATGAGAGTCTCCTTGCATAGTCACTGGAAAGAAAGAACTGCCACTCCAGGTACCTAAGGCAGATATACACATATATATGTATATATATATGTATATGTACACACACATATATAGATAAAAAAAATAAATTTTTTTCAGACTTACTCTTTCTTGTCAACTTGTTCAAGTCTCCTATGAAATTCAGCAGCAGCCTTTGAGAAGTTCACCACGGCAGAAAAAAGAGGATCTAGAAAAGGAAGGACTTTGTGAGCAACTTCAGAGTATCTGCTGACCCCAATATACCTTTCAGTTGCCCAATGAAAAACTACATTTATTTTCCTGATATAATTGAATTAATTTTGTTGGTTTTCCATAATTCATTAGTTTCCCTAGTGAAACTTTAAAGAGCTGCACTACCAGCAGTAATAGACAAAGACCCTGTGAAATGAGGCCAACAATAAAGCAGAATGCTCCATTGCAAATGGAGATCTCTGCAGTTTCCTTTTTAACAAAGGGGTGCAATGCAGCATTTAGGTATAAAAAGCCTGACTTACATAAAAAATACCAGTTCTTCCAGCAGGCTGTGGAAGGACAGCAGGATTTGCCTCTTGGAACCTTATGCCCTATTCATATCATAACAGAAGAGTGTGATATGTATATTGAATAGTATTAGGTGAGGCATAAAAGACACAACTGCCATGGACCACAGGGATAGACAAGGCAGACTGAAGTGGATTGCTTGCTCCACTCATGGACTAGACCAACAGCACAGGAGGTGTCTCTGCCATGACCCGGCCTGCCATCCCACAGGGCTGCTACTCAAACCCCAGGATTTTGCCTGTTATGCCTGATGTCGTGGTTTTACCTCAAACCACATAGCTGGTGAACCTGAGCACAAACTCTGTTATGTATTTTCAGATGTGCAAGCATTGACTATGTGCAAGCAGGCTGGCGGGTACGTCAGTTGCTTTTTCCCGCTCAGTCCCTGGCAGTATGTCCAAGACATGTGAAATAACTTAGCCAAAGAAGCAGCAGGCCTTTCTTTTAATGACAGTAGCAGTTGTGATGATTTTCCTGTGGAATGGTCTATTTAATACAGACCTGGGAAAATTATCCATTTATACATTTTGTAGAGTAAGTAAAAAATGGATGTTATCAGGAGAACTTCTGGCCTTCCCAAAATTCAACTCAATTACAAAGAGAGAAGATTTACAACTTCTACATTTTGCCCACAAGTTTCAGAAAACTTCAGATAAACCAGAGTATCCTCTCACTGATCGTACAGGAATATGGGGCATAAGATTAGCTCACCTCCTAAATCCAGTCCTCTGTTGGCAATTATGGCCCTTCACTGTTTATAAATTTATCACCACTGTTTATAAGTTTATCCCCCTATTTGGTATGACAGGCTTTCTGTTCCCAGGACTCCTATTGAAAGCTGTTCTGCAGTCTCATTTGCTCTTCTATTTCTAGCAAACTTACTTAGTCACCACCAGCCTACACTTGCTTGTTCTTGTTTAGTTTACATAATTAGAGGCACAGATTTCCTGTATATGACCTGTTCAGGGACTGCAGTGTAGACAGATCCGTGTCCCCTTGTGAGGGTGAGAATTAACACTTGTCCACAATGGTGGTAATAGTTACAAGTTTGCCAGAGGACAGAGTTCTGGTTATATCGTGGCAACCGATCATATTTCAGAAGCAGTTGGAGTAGATTTGAGAGAAAAAAAAAGAAAGGTCATCTGAAAATACATAACAGAATTTGTGCTCAGGTTCACCAGCTACTCAGTGCTGTCAGTGTTGTTTTTTTCAGAAAATATCACATTTCTTTTTTCCCTGCAAACCTTATTTCCTGATAGCATATAACTACAAGTACATATTTAATGAAAAAAGGTTTCCAGCCTTCATTGTTGCAGAGGAACAGATGAAATGTGAATGCAAAGGCAAATAAAAACCTTAATCTATTATGTAGAAGGACAATTATGTGATTTATTCAGGCTTAATTAACTATTTTCTGACATTCAGTGTTGTCAATAGGCAATTCTATGAAAATTCTGAGTGAAACGAATTTTAATTTTCACAGTATTGTAAAAACTACCCATACATTTTAATGCATTCCAGTGTAACAGACTAAACAAAAATTTAAAATTGCAGTTTTATTCAAGAAATAATTTAAAACTGATCAGGAATCAGAGAAAAGTCTTTTCAGACTAAAAAATATGGTTTGTATAAAACTGGTCAAAAAGTGACACATCTATAAAGTTATTAAGGAGAAAGTTAAGTGATGCTTGCAGAGCAAAAAGCTAAAAAAAAGATTGCTTCCAGAATCTAGGAAGAAAAAAAAGATGTAATAGTCAGAAGGTAGTTTGGGCAACTTCTAAACTTAAGTAAGAAAGAAACCCAAATAATAAAACTAAATAATTTAACAGAAATTTTGATAAATGTTCTACTATTGCAAAAAGGAAGTCCAGACTTTGTGTTTCCTTACGAGTTATGTTGCAGGAAACACAAGGATGTATGGAAATAAATCCTTGTGTTATGCAAAATCTGAGACCAGATGATCCATCATGAAAAAGGTACTGGGACCAGTGCTGTTTAACATCTTTGTCAGTGACATGGGCAGCCAGATTGAGTGCACCCTCAGCAAGTTTGCTGACGACAGCAAGCTGTGTGACACGGTCGACACACTGGAGGGAAGGGATGCCATCCAGAGGGACCTGGACAGGCTTGAGAGGTGGGCCTGTGTGAACCTCATCAAGTTCAACCAGGCCAAGTGCAAGGGTCTGCACCTGGGTCATGGCAATCCCAGGCACAAATACAGGCTGGGCGGAGAATGGCTTGACAGCAGCCCTGAGGAAAAGGACTTGGGGGTGCTGGTGGATGAGGAGCTCAACATGAGCAGGCAATGCACACTTGCAGCCCAGAAAGAGAACCGCATCCTGCGCTGCATCAAAAGCAGTGTGTCCAGGAGGTTGAGGGAGGTGATTCTGCCCCTCTGCTCTGCTCTGGTGAGACGCCACCTGGAGGACTGCATCCAACTCTGGAGTCCTCAGCACAAGAAGGACATGGACTTGTTGGACCGGGTCCAGCAGAGGGCCACAAAGCTGATCAGAGGGCTGGAGCACCTCTGCTATGAGGACAGGCTGAGAGAGTTGGGGTTGTTCAGCCTGGAGGAGAGAAGGCTCCCAGGAGACCTTATAGCAGCCTTCCAGTCCCTAAAGGGGGCCTACAGGAAAGCCGGGGAGGCACTCTTTATCAGGGAGTGTAAGGATGGGACACAGGGTAACGGCTTCAAACTGAAGGAGGGTAGATTTAGATTGGATATCAGGAAGAAATTCTCTACTGTGGAGGTGGCGAGGCACTGGAACAGGCTGCCCAGGGAAGCTGTGGATGCCCCATCCCTGGAAGTGTTCAAGGCCAGGCTGGATGAGGCTTTGAGCAGCCTGGTCTAGTGGGAGGTGTCCTTGCCCAGGGCAGGGGGTTGGAACTAGATGATCTTTAAGGTCCCTTCCAACCCGAACCATTCTGTGATTCTGTGAAAGTTTCCTGTCTTGAGTGGCCTTTTAACAAAAAAGGGTGACTTTTCAAACTAGTCAAGAATTTTTCACCTAAGCCATTACACAAAGTTTTAAACTTTTTAGTTTTTCCAAAATGAGGATTTGATTTGAGTTGCTTCTAATGCTTCACACAACCCGAAAGCATACTGCGTCTCCAAAAAGCTAGTTTATGTCTCTAAACCATGGGTACCTCAGATTCCAAGTTAATTAGGACCAACTGAAAATCCTCCTTGGTACAGAAGCATAAAAAGATAGAAAGAAAGGAGAATTGAGAGAGAGAATGAGAGAGAGAGAGAGAAAAAGACAAAGAGAGAAAGAAGGAAAGAAGGAAAGAGAGAGAGAGATAAGTGAGAGAGAAAGAGAGAGAGAGACGAAGGAAGGAAGGAAGGAAGGAAGGAAGGAAGGAAGGAAGGAAGGAAGGAAGAAGGAAAGAGGGGGAGAGACAGAAAATTACTGTGGAAGCATTCCTAGTTTGGGATCGAGAGCACACTGCTGCTTCTGACCTGTTTTATATGCTTCGTTGCAATGTGTTCAAGCGCTCAGCAAATGTATGTATTTTTGCAGAAGAGTTAGAGAGGTGCTTCTGTTGCCTACAAGTGGCATCCAGGCACAGAGACAGATGGTCAGCACATTTCCCAAGGCCAGATGAAGGCTTTGGCTGAGGAGGAATGGATGCCTGTGTCTCCCAAGATCCAGGCAGTTGCCCTAAATTTTTAACTGGTCTTCTTTCTTAAGCAAGAACATGAGAAGCAGGCTGACAGTATCCCTTTGTTCTGCATTTGATTGCGTTCCACGACTGCTCGTGAGCACTGCCCAAAACCCTCACATATATAATGTGTTAAACCCATGTTATGTTTAGAAAAAAAAATAGATGCTCTTTATCATGATGGGAGGATTGAAACAGGAAAATAAGGAATTCAATGTCAGAGCTATAACAGATATATCATGTCCTTGCATAATTCTCATTAATGCAGGTAAGAAATACTGTTGTGGCTATTACTCACCAAATGACACTTTGTAAGTTTTCAGTTGTTCTTCATGCTTCTTGGCCAATTTATAAATTCTATTGCTATATCCTTTTAAGGCTTCTCCATAATCTCTACAGTCAAATGGAATGACCTGGGAATCTGCCAGTTCATAAACCAGTTTGCCTCGTAACTGGGCAATTGTAAGCTGTTTCTTGAAGGTGGGGTCATAAAACTTTTCCACTAACTCAAAGGTGTCATACACAGTGTGATAAACAGGATAATTGCTGAATTTGTCTGCTTTCTGAAAAAGAGCAAGTAAATTTGTCAGTGCCCTGTGTTATAACTGCAGTTAAGGGATGTATTGATCACTTAACGACTATGATGTTTTGCGCAGTTTCCAAATCAAAAAAGCTATTTGCTACAAAACACAATTTACTATCCTTCCATTTTTGTGTGTTTATTTTGGGAAACTGAAACCACTCAAATCCATGGACTGTTGCACAAGATTAAGTGAGCAGGCTTCCTTCTCTCTGTCTACACAGACTTGCCTTCAGTTCATTGTACAGAGATTGCCCTCATTAAAAGTGAAAGCAGTGAGGGTTTGGATATCAGAAATCCTCCACTATGGCCCCTTGTGTAGTTATTTCTGAACACAATCAAGGAAGATTTGTATATTAAGGGTCCTATTAATAGTACAGCGGAATGAAATATACACCTCCAATCACATTCTATAAACACCTTTCTGTGAACTTGACAGTGTATAGAATATATGCATCACTGAAACATTTTATTCTCCAAACATGTAGGTTTCTTGCTAAATTAAGAAACGGCACTGATACGCAAACCAGTCAATTGTAGCTTTATTAATCATGAATAACTGTTTTTAAAAGATGACTGCTCAGCACTACCAAACCTCTTCAAGCAATGTGGAAGACTTACCCTGTTCTTAGTGTAACGGACTCTGCCTGATGCAATTCCCAGTCGCTGAAAGTAAGCTTCAAAATCACTGCCTGATCCCAGTTTGTTTATTCTACGTGTAGAAAAGACCGACCTTAGTGAGACCGCTTACATTACAGTATGGTAGTAATTCATGCAAAATGCATATTTTTCAAAGAAATGGAGGTCAGTTCTTCTGGAGGACACATCAGGGACACTAGTAAGATTAGAGACTAGATGAGTGGCAAGCTTAATTATTCTAACTGATTTTATTCACCACACTAATTCAGTATCCTATATTACTAGGAAGATCTTGCAAAGGTAGCAATCCTGCTTATGACACTGACCACATTTAAAAAACAACGTACACGTTATGCACAAGTGCCATAAAATTGTATCAGACATGTCTCTGCAATCTTAAAGTGTTAATCATCTATTTCCAAACTAATATGAATTGGGCAGCAATATATGTAAAGACAGATTTGCTTAGCATTTTCCACAGTAGAATCTAAGACTGATAAATAATTTCCACTGCAGAAGGCACGATTAGCATTTGTTACTTACAAGTAAATATTGCCATCTACTGGGTAGGTATGGCAGGACAGACGAAAAGAAAAATAATGAAGACAGATGTAATATTCTAAGTATTTTCAAATATTTATTTAAGTTTTATATTGTTTTAGGTTTATATGTCTAGCCTGGTGAATAATTGGTGTTTCTCAGCTAAAGAAGAAAAATAACCCAGCTAAAGTTCTTCCGTTAGTATAGATTTCTGTAAGGAGCTATTCGTATCAACTGAGAAAGATCAGATCTGGTAACTTTTTCAGAAGGAGGAAATCTCAGTGAGTCCAACGAATCTGGACACTCATCTTACCAGGGTCTGAAAGACAGGGCAATACATGCAGAACGCTTTGGTCAAATCATGCAAAGGGGCAGTTCTATTTCCCTTACGTGAGTAATGCCACATTGTGAATAAGATTTAGCCCTGTGAGTCACAGGCTCAAACAGTGTTTTGGAGTTTTAATACCTTCAAATATGAAGTTTTAATAGCTTCAGATATAGATTTGTAATGCATTACATTTACATTCATTGTATAACCAAAGAATAAGTATCAAGAGAGCTTTTTAACTACCGCTCTAGGCAGTTTCTTTCAACTAAGCATTTGCTTATCCTAACAGTTTTGATATTATCTCATCCAGAGGGTGACTAAACTATATTTCAAACTCTTTCCCCACCCTGCTCTTTTTTGATTACTTTCCAAATTGCTTTTCTACTAATAAAAAGCCCTTAAAAAGTGTGAGGTTTCATTTTACAGCAGGCATAGATGTCACCATTGTTAAAAAAAAAAGGCATAAAATTTTATGTTATTTTACTTTAAAAGATATTGCTATAGAGTCACCTTGTACTAAAAGGTTTTCTATTGCTGTTATCAATAGCACATCTTGAAAAATTCTGGAGAGTAGCCATGCTATGCTATGATGAAAATATTGGGAAAGAAGAAACAGATTAACAACTTACCTGGGATAGCTATTATTGTCAGTTGAAGGATCTTTCTCAAGCCAACTGTCATAAAGAGACTTATTTTCATAACCCTCATCAGGGCTTAAAATCTGGAGAGGAAAACATAATCTCATTGGAAGTACCTCTAACTTAATTCAGTATCAAAGGAGACCTTTACAGCTACCTGCATCATTGTTAATCAACAGCATTGCTGTATGCAGGGAAGTACACATACACTATTTACATTTGTTATACACATTTATGATTCACAACCACGAAAAACATCTCACAGGCACTTGGAACCAACCACAGAAAGTGGGGAAGAGCAAGTTTAAAGCTCAAGGACGCTAGCTGGATCTCATCCATTTTGAGGGGAGATGGATCCTGCAGATTTCTGGGACTTCCTACCACTCTATTATTGCACTGTGTATGTACACATACAACAGCATCTGTAGGATCATAGAATCATAAATCATAGAATGGTTTAGGTTGGAAGGAACCTTAAAGACCATCTAGTTCCAACCCCCCTGCCCTGGGCAGGGACACCTCCCACTAGACCAGGCTGCCCCATCCAACCTGGCCTTGAACACTTCCAGGGATGGGGCATCTACAGCTCCTCTGCGCAACCTGTTATAGTGTCTCACCACCCTCATAGCGAAAAGTGTCTTCCTGATATCTACTCTAAATCTACCCTCTTCGAGTTTGAAGCCATTACCCCTCATCCTATCACTACATACCCTTGCAAAATGTCCCTCTCCAGCTTTCCTGTAGGCCCCCTTTAGGGACTGGAAGGCCGCTATAAGGTCTCCTCGGAGCCTTCTCTTCTCCAGGCTGAACAACCCCAACTCTCTCAGTCTGTCCTCATAGGAGAGGTAGCACTATGGAGCTCCTCCAGCAGCCAGGATGCCCCAGCTTCTTTCCTTTCAGCAGGCAAGGGAGATAGCCCTAACCCTGTGGAGGTTTGCCCCACACAGCAGCAATACTCTCTCAACAGGCAAAGCCTGAAATGTGAATGTTTTTTGCTATAGGAAGGGTACAAAAGAATTGTGCTAGAAAGAAGGGTCAAAACCAGCCATTAACTGTATTACAGCGGTGCCAAGGGGACTCAAGCAAGACTGGAGCACCACTGTGCAAGACACTGTATGTACAAATGTAAGTCACACCCTTACCTTAAAAAAAATCAAAAAGCTATGTAACCAGGATGGAAAAGGTAAGTATTAGTGCAGCCATCATACAGCCAGGAGAACTATGACTGGGTATAAAATTAGTTGACCAAAGCTCTTAGAAAATCTGTGGCAGCGGTAAAAACAAATGAAGACTCTGGCCCTGTTCTCCATCTGCACTTAAACAACCGTTAATAGTCATGGTTCTTTAAATATAAGATTGGTTATGATATGCAGAGGATTGGGATTTGTTATTTTTTTTTACAAAATACAGAGCATAAATGTTCATGTCTAGGTACATCGTCCCACAGTATTGTCGAGACTTAAATTCTGCATTGGAAAATATACAGACTCCAAATTGAAAACCCAAGGAGCGCTGACCTCTGAGATTATGTCAGCAGCTAGCAGAAAAATAACAACTTTGTGAAGCTACTGCTTGGCTGCTGTCATTTTCAGGGCACTTTGGTCAAGTTTGAGGGCTAAATTAAAAATGGCACATTAATAAGAGCAAGCTGAACTCTGACATATGGGAGTAAAAGCACCCCATGCTCTGGCAGAGATGTTATTCTGACAGCTCTGGTTCAGTAAAACCCATTGGCCAGCTTTTTCCTACCACACTGAGAGCCTAGTAAAACATATAATTTGCCCTGACTTAGATCCAAATCTAGAATCAGCTTAGGCTTACTGCTACCTCAAGGGAAAATGCAGAGTTCTTTAAGTATAAATACAAAGTAAGAAGTGATGATCAGAACAGGGGAATTGGAGTTGGACTATTGCAGACACTGGCTGGTGGTGACCAATTGTCTAAAGCCTGGCAGGAGAACAGGGCCAAAAAAGACTTTCAACAGTTAAATATCCCATCTGAGGATCACACTTAAATGCAGAACTCCTGGAAAGATGACATTTCATGTGTACACTACATTTTTTTTGGTGAGAAGTGGCTCACCAAAAAACAAGAAGAGCAAAGAGATCTTGGGATGTTGGACTTCTCAATATGAACAGAAATAACTCTTTTGGACATGCATAATCACTTCCATCTGCACTAATGTTCCCTCACGTGCTGGGGTTCCTGAATGAAATTCAATCCCATTCAAAAGCCTAATGCAAAGCATAGGGAACATTTCAGTCCCATTTGCTGTTTCCAAGAATTAACTAGGACTCCTGAGGCGCACGGGACTTCTCACTATTCCTGTTCCAGAAACTAACAACCAGCGTATGCAAAGACTTAATGGACTGAGGCTTTGATGTGTACATCTAGCTTTCCAATGTCATCCAAAACCAAATGTATTGCAGTTGAAATAGCAAAACTAAGAATATAATCACTCTGCCTTAGTCCTTCTAGCCCTTAGAGAAATTAGGGTTTTTTTCAGATTAGTGAAAAAGACACAACTGATTAGCAAAGGCACAGATGGTAGTCTTTGGTTAACTTTATTAGTCTTTGGTTATCTTTATAAGAGGCTACCTAAAAGCAAGTGGAAAAAAAGAATAAAGACAATTAAGCAGATTCCTCTGCAAAACAGACCTCCCCTGGTCTGGCTGTTGCTTTAGTTTCTCTCCTTCTTTTGCTAATCCAATTCACTGGAATTTTTAGAGGCTCGGAGAATAAAGATTTTTGAACCCTTAAATAGATTTTATTCTGTGATGCTAGAAGCAGTGAGCCAAGTTAAAGATGTGCCACATTTCTACAGGGTCTATCAGTCTTTCATCTACATGTTCCTATGCCAACAAAAATGGTATCCTAGTTAGAAGTGGTCCTTCAGAAAATGCCCTGACTTCTCTCCAAGAGTCCATCAAAGCATCTTTTCCCTTGGGAAAATTCCAACAATCTCTATGAATGATCTTACAGGAAAGATCAAAAGAGTGTAAGTGTTCTAGAGAAAGGTTTCACAGCCTTTGATTTATGGATCACTGGAGGTCACTGGTGGCGCATCAACGCCAGTAAATGAAGATGGTTTGGAAATGAAAACTACAATGCTGAATCACTGTAAAAATTGAACCATGATTGTATTTTTCAGAAAGATGAGAGGTGCTCCCAGGTTTAGCAGTAAAAAAAGAGGAAAACACTCCTCTAGAAAAATGTAGGAAGGAGTGTCTCACATTTATTTAGCGAGACAGTGAAGAAAAATGAGTAAAAAGAAAAAAAGGATTGCAGATGAGATTCTTTGGACAGAGGCAATGTGGTAAAGCTGGGTAAAGCGCTCTTTGAATCTGCACAGAAAGCAGGGAACAGCAGAGAATGAGTATGTTATTGCAGAATCCTGCTCTGTGGAACAACAGAAAAGAAAAAGTATTTGTGGGTTTTGTCTGTAACAGCGGCTTTAAGGAGCTCCAGAAATAGTGAGACTTTTCACTGACAACTCTCTACCATAAAATAATCCCCTTTGCAAATGAAGCTATGAAGAATATGGATGAATATAATGTACTTCTAGGAGCTTTTTAGCAAGGAAACAGCATGGAGTTATGGAATAGTTGTCATGCTTTCTGTTGTTTATATTACGCTTCTACTGTTAAAAGCTTAAATAACACTGAATAGGAAAATTTTCAAAAAAGCCTGTCTCAAAGACTTCGTATGGTACTTCAATGGAAGTTTTCCACTCAAACCCAGCATTAGTTGAATAGATGACTTAAGATCAAGAGTGAGGCACTATTTTTAGCCCAGGGCATTTTTTTACTTTGGTTATCTCTTGCAGAAAAATGGATCCCCAAGTAAGTGGCTTGCTGCAGACAGAAAGTAAATTATTTCATCCAGGGCCCTGCAGCACTAGGGACATAGAAATTTTTATAGGTGGAACAAAATGCCCTTCACTGTGCGAAGTGTCACAGCTAACGTTTGATCAAACACAGCTTCTTCCCCAGCAAGGAAGAAAGAGTAAGATAAAAAGAGTTGATAAGAAAATAAAATGTAGAAAAGAAAAGAAAAATATGGGAATAGCATAGATAAACCATCCCAGATTCAAACCATGGCATTTCCAGTGTTAAAAGTAAGTGTACTGCATTTGAAAATAACTCAGGATGAATGCACGGAATGGGATGGGAGACTAATAGCTGGAGTCATCCTACCAAGTGCCATTATAGTACAGATTTTTACACCGGACCAAGTCATAGAATCATAGAATTGTTAGGGTTGGAAGGGACCTTAAAGATCACCTAGTTCCAACCCCCCTGCCATGGCCAGGGACACCTCCCACTAGATCAGGTTGCTCAGAGACCCGACCAGCCTGGCCTTAAAAACTTCCAGGGATGGGGCTTCCACCACCTCTCTGGGCAACCTGTGCCAGTGTCTCACCACCCTCATGGTGAAGAACTTCTTCCTAACGTCCAGTCTGAATCGACCCATCTCTAGTTTTAATGCATTCCCTCTAGTCCTACCATTACCCGACATCCTAAAAAATCCCTCACCAGCTTTCTTGTAGGCCCCCTTAAGATACTGGCAGGTCACTATAAGGTCACCTGGGTTCCCTTAATATCAGGAGGAAAAAATAGTTTGAGAGTTATGCATGTGCAAGAGTAGACAACCACATTTGCTCAAATGAATCTCATCCTAAGGGTACCTATTTCTACTCATTGCCTTTAAAGGGAGCTTAGGTTGTCTGTCAGACAGAGATGTCTTCCCTGAATTCAGATGAATCCAGATCTGAGGATAGCGACAATGGCTCATGCAAGGTGCCTAATCTAGTTAACTCCTCATATGGCCAATGAAGTTTTATGCTTTAATTGATCACAATCTTTCAGCCTTATGATAATTCATCCTGAGAGGTGAAAGCAAAGGACACATGATTAGACCACTTGTAATCACGCAAATCCATACACCTGGCCTGTTAAAAAAAACACTCAATTTTTTAGTATTTATCACAGTATTTCAGGGGCTCAGTGAAACATGAAAGAGATTCAGGGGGAACAGACAGAGGGAAAATGGTAGCTACCCAATGTGAAAATTAATAGATTCTCTTTTGCACATGAAATGGAAATTTAAAATGCAATTTACTTCCTTGAATGTTTATCACTTTAGAGAACTGATCTTGCTCAAGTGTTTTATCATCTTGTTTTAATTATTATTTTTTTTTACTATATATTACAAATAATATTCCACCTACGTCAGTGACACATTTCAACCTTTCTAAGAACACTGAGGAACTGTGAGCCTGGACTGTGTACCACTGACGGGATGTTTTGCTATTGATTTTGGAGCGATCAAGATTCTTCCAGTGCAGCAATAAGATAAATCCAATATTATTCAATAACGCAATTTTATCCAATAAACTTGCAGTTTTACATTCTTAGAAAGTCACAAATAATAGATACTCTAATTCTGTACCTCTTTTGTCAGATTATACACCAGTTTGTAGAGAAGCGGGGTGCAGTCAACTCTTAATGTGTAGTTACCTGAAAATGAAACAAAGACATGGAAAGTTTTCCTTCACGTACCAGTGGCATTATCTTCTTAATGGATTAAACCCTGAAGTCCTGTCTTAGGCAAACTTCTTGAGTCCAAGGCAAGAATTTATATCTACACCTCAGAATATATCCAGAAATAGACTACTTGGTCACATTGTATAAGCTATTGCCTTCCCATAGGTCTAAAATATGCCCAACTACCCCTCATTAGCTACAAGCCATTGTCACTCACACGCTTCCTGAAGCTTGTGTTAAACAGAAGGCAATGGTAACATTCTTCTTTTAGTAGGATGTTAAAAGTAAAGTTAGTGCATTCAGGAACTGTGCAGGAGGAAAGGCGTATTCCCTGCAAGATGTTCTAAGAAGTTTTCCAATGCAGCTGCTGCTTCTCTTATCATAAAGAGTACTTTTTCAATGTTTTTGCAGACTATCTGAGCGACAGGCCATCTTCTGAGTAAGACATTTGGCATTTTATATTTCAGGACTAAGTCTCACCCAAACAGGAGGCAACAAAGAAGCAGAGTAATGTTTTCATCTACTGTCTCCTAAGCCTCCCCGTTTACCACCACGCTATGGCTTTTACACTTTATACCCATGAGGTTTCCACACCGCCTGCAGACTGTGTTGAGCTAGGTACGTATCTCATACCAAAATTGTCAGCTACAGCAGTGAGAGCCGCATCGCAAAGAAACTATCACCACTTTTGAGGCAGGCGGGAGTGTAAAACAGTCTTCTCTACTATAGACTCCAGCCACCGCACAGCTGCTGGGAAAACCCCTCTGCCCTCAAATACAGACAACACCACAAAGGGGAAGAGGGGTGAGAAGGCTTGGACATAGTAACACATAACCTCTCAGATAACACTGTTATTAGGTTTTGATGTGGCTTTAGATCTCTGGGTCATCCTTTGCACAGTGTGTACTTAGAAAAGGACTGGAATGACAACTACAGAAAACCCCATGATGACGAAAAAATACCAGATAATGTTAACAATGTTTTCAAGGAGAGTCTGTATTTGAGAACTGGAAATTAAAGTCACAAAAAATGCTCAAAAGGAGGACCCACTATTCTTCTTTTCATTGCTAAAGGACAATGAATAGAAATAATCTGCTGTCCAAAACGTGCCATAAGAATTGCTGTGGAGAATGTATGATGATAAAATAATTGGCAGAGTGCATGGATGCTATGGCTCTACAGGGGATTTTAATGCTCAGTCAGGTGAAAGATGTCCAAGATACTTAAAGCAGTACACTGAATATGGTGTTCTTATCCTTATTACATATTTCTTTTCCAGTGCTTTTACTTTCACATTTTCTTTAATGCATAAAGCACGAGACATGTTTGAATAATCAAGATTTGGAGGAAAATTGTTAAGGCAGCAGCATGTTGGCTGCAAACCAACTAAAAATATGTGCTACAATCCATGCTGAGAATATGAAGCAGTTGTAAAGCTATTATTTCATTCGTGAGATCTTCTAGGCGTGAAATTCTGCCCTACTTTTTACACAGCATGTAGGCTGCATAATTGAAGGCACAGCTCTAACCCTCCCTACACCTCAACTCCAACTGAGCGTTTAGAAGCTGGGGTTGGCTTTTCTTTCCTTCCAATCCTTTTGTGACAGACAAAATTTTCTGCTGACAGGAATAAAAAGAGTTCTTCAATATGCCTGTTGATATCCATTTTATCTGTGAACACGGTAAGCCCAAATAGGTTGAGTTTAACATGAGAAGACCAATGCCCTAAATAACTGAGCTTATGATCCAGCTTCACAGGACTCTACTGGCTATTATTTCAGCACAGACAACAGCAAATTAAGTCCTTCTGTAATAAAGCTCAGTATAATTTAAGGATTTTGTGATTTAGGTCATAGTGCTGGACCCAAAATTCAAAGTCCAGTTTCTAAGCAGCCTTCCTGTATAACAGATTCTTCTCGTAATCTGAAGGGTGTAGTAAACTGGATAATGGTGGACCAGGTTTTTTGTAAAACACTCTTCAGCGCTTATTTTTCTAGAGGAGCCTTGCCATAATGGATACGTAACTCCCTCCATATTCTCCCTGCTCATAGCAATGGACAAAGGTGACCACACTGGCCCAAAGCACCGAAATGGGTCCCAGCCCCACAAAATGTAAGCTTAAGGTCTCCACAAAAATTATCTTAAGATCATAATAAATTAGTGTCCCAAAATATTATAATTCCACAGGGAAAGGAGCTGGAGCTGCAAACAGAACAAGCAGCAGCCTGTCATATATTCAAACTGTAATTGTAAATTAAAGCTAATGCAGTTAAGAGAGAGTTTCACAATCAGACTGCTCAGTTCATTAGCAGAGAATACTAAACTCCTCCAGAGGAGACATTCTGGACTCCAGACACGTGGGCTGCAGCTCATGGGTGGTGCTATTTGCAACAAGAAAGCAAATGAGAATTTAAATTGTTCCCACTCTTCACTTAATTCTGTATTTGCTACACTTATTCTGCACATCACATTATTTATTTTATGTTTGCCAGCTCTGGATGCATTAAGTAGTAAACAGTGAACTACTAAAATTGACATCTGTGAAGTAAAGCGAGTTTAAAAATAAAAGACACACCTTCTATAGAAGAATCTGTGTTGATGTAAGCAACTGCCCGTTCCTGGAGGACTCTGGCATTTTCCTGGGGTTGTAAAAGTGTAATTACTACTTTCAATTATTCACATTTTGTCAAGAGTATGTTAAGTGCACTGTTTTTTACAGCATCACCTTTAAGAACCCAGTCAGGATAAGCAGCACTGTGTACCTTACTAATTATATTAATGTTTGAGGATGGGTCAATGATCTGGGCATATGAAATTCACTCCTGTTTTCTGGGACTGAATTTGTTGCGGAAAACATCCACAAAATGTAGGTGCTGCCTGCTGCATCACACAGGAGCAAGACGGAACAGGAAAAGTACTGAACAGCATTGTAACAGGGTAAATTAAGGTTATACATGTATTTTAACTCAGCACTGCAGGGCTTTTTACACGTGCAACGTGTGACTGTGGCCTCAGCTCAGCCAGAATTCCTTTTTTATAATCCCTACTTATTCCTGTGAGTTCCCAGCACTGAACTCAGTTTTAACACTGCTAAACCGAGTATTGCTGTCATTTCTACACTCTTCCACTTCAAAAAGGGATGAGTCAAAGCACTGACATTTCCTATTCTAACAAATTTAACTGATTGTTTTGAGTCAACCAAGCACTGCTTTCATGCTAAATATATACACACACACGTTTAATTTTTTGGAAACGGGTAATTATGTTTGAAATTGATATTCTAATCAGTAAGTGTTATTTTACTAAGTCTTGGCTTTGTGGTAGATATTCTAATTAGGTTAGTAATTGTTATTTGATTCATTCAATTTATAACCCAACTAATAATTTGTAAGTCATGTGAACTAAGAATTGGATCAGTAATTGATAACTTCATAAATAAATTGATATCTTTAAAACAAACAGTAGTAAAGATTCTGCAAAAGAATATGAAGGGAGGGAGCAAGTCTGTATATGCACACATGAGGCCTTGCATATACGCAAAAGCGTATTTGCAACATGAAGAAATTCCTTCATTTACGAACAATGGAGATTGACTATGTAACAAAAGGATGTGGCCACAGTTGCAGAGTCTTTTTGTTGCACAGAAGACGGTGAATATCATGGGTTAATTTGCCTCAAGATTTAGTAGATGACAGATCTGACAGCTGCAGAAAACATGAATGTGAGCTGTGAGGAATGTCCCTGGAGAAACCGTATCTAATTTAGGTGTCAAAAAGGAGGAATGCACACCACCAGGATAAAGCAAGAAAACAATAATATAAAAACATTGAGGTTCAAACATGAATTGTTCTCACGGCTTTCTGATCTGGTACAGCTGCTTTTTCATGAAATATGGGATGATAGATTACTATATATTAAATTATTAAACAAAAAACATTACAGAACAGCAGTAGCAATATGTGAACAACCCAAACATAAAAAGAACGCCTAATTTATTCATTACTTGCTCAAGAGAAATCGATCTTTTAAGTATCGTTTCATATTCCTCATAGTTAAAGCAACTGTGTGTTTTTGCTTGACAGCATCTAAATATGTGCACAGATACACAGACAAAGAAATCACAAATAAATTTTTATACACAGTATACTTTTGTTACCGCTGGAGCTCAGGTGGGATGAAACTGAATTGCCAGCTCTTTAAAATCTCTCAGTAAATGATTTAAAAGATAATTTAAATTATGCTTTCTTCATGTAGTACCTCATAAACCAATAATAAGATGCCTATTGCAGCTAGAAGCCAAACAGTTTATGGAAGAAAGAATTAGTGGAAATCCAAAGGAATAGAAATCTCAGCTTCGTTAGCAGAAGAATTATGGGATCCCTTTAGTGTTTGGAAGCATGTTTCTGGTTTTGTTCCCTCCTCTGAAATGTGTCATTTTGCTATGCAATGTTTTGGTTTACTGTAATACATGCCNAAAAAAAAAAAAAGGAAAATATTAGAATACTTAATTTTATAGATTTTGAAAGCTCTATCCGCATATCTAAATATAACCTTGTAAATAAAATTCTGACAGAAGAACAAGACAACACATTTCTGTTAAACCATTCAGTACTAACAAATTGACATAGTTCAGCAGAAATGTGTTTCATCAGACAATTTTCTGCCTGCTCTATTTCTAATTTGGATTTTACAGACAAAGCAATGAAGCCTCTGGTAAGACCTGTATTTCTTAGCGGGGCTGAACAAATCCACTTACAGGGTTAAGAACTGACCATGCCCAACAGGGAAAGGAAGAGAAAGGTATTCAGAACCTCACTTCTGAATTTCTCAACATCCTACCATCAGGCAGGAATATAGTCAGAGATCCCACTGCAGAATTAATCAATTTTCCTGCCCCTGAGACTCTACAATACTGGAAATTTCACAGGAATTTGGAACTATTCACTCATAGAATACCTACCCTTTCATTTGCCTGGGAGGATTAATTTCCACACAAAGGGCTTGGAGTTCTTATGGATCACAGGTACGTGATCTGGACTTTACAGAGTTTACAGAAACTATGGAATTTCTCAAATAGAAAGTTATAAAATAAACCAATTTAGGTTATATAAAATGCTATCGTTCTGTTAAATGAAGGGATAGATTTCCACACAGAGACCACTGAGGGACATTAGCTTTGAATCAAGAGTTAGTGCACTTATGCTGTAAAAAGTTAGGTAGGCAATTTGTATAAATATATGAGGGCCTCACAGCACCTGAAGGAGTCTGTTGAGCTCCAATTTTATCTTGGAGCTATTGATTGCAGTCTAGGAATAGATGCCACTGGGTACTGCAGCTGCCTGCAACAGACTTTCAAGTGTTGCTTTCTTTACACTATTTTTTATTTACCTCAGCCCATTCTGTGGAACCCAACAATCCAAATTCTTCTGCGTCCCAGCTAGCAAAAATAATAGTTCGCTTAGGTCTCCAACCTGCAATCACATAGTTAATCTTGAAAATTCAACTTAAAGTTAGAAAGTTTCGTGAAAAATCACCACAGTTAATTGAAATAACTTTAAAAAAATAGCACCTAATTGGTATAGCAGTAAAAAAAAGTCCTCTGTAAACTCCTTAGAGGAACACATCATTGCAGAGGCATTTCTTCTTAATGCAATATTTTCATTCCACACAACTAAGAGGGTACTATTACACTGATGAGAGACGTGAGGGAATAAATTCAGCCAATGAAGATGCAATGCTACATATGCATCTCTTAATTGAATTTGCATCTTTCATAATGAGAAATACAACTTTCTGTAGAGGCGAAAAGTTAAATCAACACAACTGCTTATGGGAACACTCAACACAGTTCTTCAAAGCTTCTGTTTTCCATATCCATCATTTTATGTCTGTAATAAGTAAGTTACCTTCCATCTTCATTTTACCAAAACTCCGTACAACCTCCTGCAGAACAGCTGCACCCGTAGTTGGATCGATACCACCAAATACCCAGGAGTCTCTATGGCCTCCTAAAATAATGTATCTGTCTGGAAACAAATACACAACATCAAGCCTTAACTAAAAATGCATTTAGGTTACCTGTATTTCATTTGATTGCATCCCTACTTCTTTCAAACAAAATATGAAGTTTGACACCAGTGCTACTAATTTACTTTTTAAAGTAATTTGCAAGTATATACATAAAGTCAATACATATTTTTCCACTTAAGAAGTTTTTCACGTATACGTCTTGCTGCTGAGTATCAGCAATAGTATGTTGAGGTCCCAAATCATCACTAGTTTTCTGTACTTTGCATTGTGTTAATTTTTGCAAAGGCAAAATGTATGAATGATGTAATCTGAGAAACCTACTGTAAAATGATAGGCCTTATAAAAAAATTCCCTGACATCTATCATTCCAGCATTTACATTCAAATATATTCTTGGGAATGACAATGAAAACCAGTGTATTGTGAGGGACAGGAAAACTATTAAGGTTTTCTCAGATTACATATGATCTGGCTATCTAAAAACCTTGAATCTTCTTGCAATATGAGAACAATTTACCAAACACAAAATAAAGAAGGAGTTAAAAGCCACAAGCGCTCACTGCTCACCTGGTTCCACAGCTCCTCTGAGGATGCCAATGACGTTGTAAATTCGTGTTATTTTATTGTTTGTATGAACATGCATTCTGACTTTTCTGAAATGAAAAGCAGTACAGAGTAACCATTTCTGACTGAGAAGGCAATAAGAAGTCAATGTAATAGCATGTAAGCCAGAAAGTTTGTGCTTCTCTTCTGCTTTGTGTGTTCAGCACTGATCATGCTGTATCAGTGTTCCATTTTTCATTTCAGGTTAACCTGCTGACAGAAAGATGCCTTAGAAACAACAACCCTATGAAGTGGGACAGTCTATAAACTTTCAAACATTTACAGAATTTATTGTACTGTTATTTATGGCAGTCAATAGGATAATTGTGTATTAGAGAAGTAAACTGAAAAGCATATAAAGTAATGAATTTTGACCGAAATTATAATTGTGGATATACATACTTTTATAAAGAATACACTTTGGTTTCATAGCGCAATTCCGTGTTGTAAGATAGAACTTGGAGAGAAGGTCATTAGAAATATTCATCCAGGAATAAACTGAAATCTCTGTTTAGGACACCAGATCTAAGTGATCAAGATTTGTCAATCCTCCATCGCCTCCCTCCTCCCCCCTCCCAGTAAAATCCACTTTTGAAGTTTTATAAAAAGGAAGGAAATTCAGGTATTAGGAGAGCTAAAAATAATGTAGTATTCAGCCCATCTTAACCTGTAGAAGAAACAAAACATCAAGTAATGCTTTTTTTGTGTCTGGCAAAACACCAAGAGTTTCACATTTGAAGTTATCTTTTCAGCAGCAAATCTGCATAGCTGTCAAAATCAAAACCTACTTCAGGACAGCTATTGGATCTTTGCCCAGAAAATAATTGACACCAGTGCCTTGAGCATTCACATACTTGCACACTTCCCATGTGCAAGTGACTTTCTACCTAGATTCAAAAGGTTCGTTTTTATATGGAGCTACTCTGAGAAAGAAGTATATGTAGGATTAGCTCTGTTATCCTATCAGGCAGGAAGATGTTAAAAAGTGCATTCAAAAATATTTCCCATGTATATGTTTCGTGGATGAATCATATTGTTTCTTTTCTCACTGTTGCTCTTCAAGACCTTTCAAATAGCACCTTGCTTATGTCAAATATGCTTTCTTATTTATTTATTCTTACTTCATTCATTTTCAGCTAGTGTTAAAGCAGAGCAGAAAAGAATAATGACCACTGAAGTCTTTATAAAATTATATATTCATACATACTCTTGTTTTGCAGGAGGTGGAGCAGTGATAATGACACACCATTTTTACACACCGTTCATTGTGGTCTGCTACCAGTCCTCATAGAATAATACCTCATGTAACCTGAAAGTATTTTTATGTGAAAAAGTGACAGAAAAGTGATCTTTAGCTTTATCTATTACAGCTTATCAGTCATAAACAAGGAAGAATGCTATGACAGTCCCTGACATCCAGTCAAACCCCTGATCGCCAAGTGCAATAGCCTGCAGGAGAGTAACTCCGTTAGTGCTGGAGACTTGGACAGTTGTATTTCTCTGTTAGAGCTGACAAATGTAAACCAACACAGTATTGCTAATCCAACTGGTCAAAGGCCTGCTCCTCCCAAGCAAATCAGGAAGATATATGTGCTCTGGGCTCTTCGTGCTGTTATTGTTCAGGGCTTTCAACCATGGGGCCTACCAGCTTCAGAGAACAGTTGATGGGCTCCCAAATCATTGCCACACTTCACAGCTCTAAGTTCACAGAAACCCTGGGAGGCTTCCAGTGGAAAGGGAGACACGTACAGAAGAGAACTACCGAATTATCAGCCCTTCCGTGTTTGACTGCTACAGGCTCAGTGTCCTATCGTCCCCTTGGTCATCAGAAACAGCAAAGAAAAGACCAAAGCTTGAAGTGAGGAGGAAGTTTAGGGTTAATTCAACAGGATTAATAAAATGTCTACTTACTGCTATATAGCCATTTTTTAAAGGACCAGTGAAACAATGTCTGAACATTAAAGTGAGGATTAAAGTTGGAATGACAGGGCTGGACCTATACCCTCTGAATCTGTCTGTCCATTGACACTGGGGACACTGAGCAAAAACATAGTTTTCATAATTTATTTTCAAATTCTAATAGCTATCATCAAATGTTTCACACTCAGAAGAAAGTCAATTTCTCCAGAATCTCTCTAGCTGTACTGTTTCACAATATTTTTCTTGTGGAGATTTTTTTTTTGCTATATTTTATGAATAGGCAAGTGTTAAAACAGACCTTGTAGAAGAGTTGTCTGCAAATCCTGGCCCTGTGTTATACGAGACATTGAGACTTCCCTTCCAGCTGCTGTCTGGAGCTGCGCGTCCTCCCATTGCACTGTTAAGTGGAAACAAAGACAAATGTAGTTGACCAGTAGGCTAAAACTTTAAATTCCTTTAATGGTTACTGCACCTAAACCAAGGTGAGTTTACAAAATTCTTGAAAACATTATGCCAGAAACAGTTTACTTTTGAATTTTCCACATTTTCTCAAGTACACATTACTTCAAAAGAACTATAAATACAAGTAACAGCATAGATTTTACCATCTTAGTATAAAAAAATTTGCTGAACATTTGTGAATACTGACTTCAGGTGAGGAGGACTGATGTATACTCACCGTAATAATACTTCTGCATCCTGATATCCAATGGGATGAACTGGGATTTTGGGAATCCCTACACCTTCATTAACTTTATACCTGAAAGTGTATTCTGAGAAACCAGAACAAAACGTCAAGTTTATAGAGTTCTTAGCAACTTTCACCAAACTGGAAATACGTTTGAGCAGTGCAGCCACACAGTAGCCACGAGCATGCATCAATTTTTTAATTCTTACATATTTCTTAGACATTGTTTCTAGGAAACCAAAATGTAATGACAGAGCCACAAACCCAACAGCGCATCTGCACAACTGTGTATGAGAAGTCCCTACATTTGATGCAAGGTCAGATTTGCTGTCCATCCATATCATTACATCTCCTCAAAGCTGACTGTGGGACAATCAAGCTGGTGTGTGAGGGGAAGACAACCCCTGTGCAGCCTGTTTACAAGCTGCAGAGGACATCTCTCACCGAGGAGACCAGCTCCAGTGCAGCTAAGTCTGTACTGGGGAAGGGAATCGCGGCAAAAAAGGCCGGCAAGGGGCTCGTTTTTGAGGCTTTTTCAAGCCGGGAAAAGCGGCCAGCCCGAGCCGGTACCCGGCACTCCCGGGGGGGGGTGACAGCAGAGGAGGAGTGGGGCGGAGCCGGCACCCCCGGCGGCAGGTCTGAACGAGGAGGGGGTGGGACCACTCCCCCCTCGTAAAAGGAGCCCTTCGGGATCGCAGCATGAGTTGGTGCCACCCGCGGAACCACCTGGGAGCANAGGCAGGCTAGGTCGACTACAAAGAAAACATGGTCTCCACTCGGTCTGTAGCCAAAGCCAAACGGAATAAAGCGACCCAAACGGACCTGACGAGAGACATGCAGCTGTCCTGGTGACAGGCTGCATGCAATGTC